>PVIR01027127.1:0-23150 GCA_004026965.1 Petromus typicus
TGACAATATATATATATGGCAGTGCACTCAACTCTATAAAACAAATATTAATAGACACTAAAAATCATATAAATACTAATGCAGTTGTCATGGAAGTCCTCAAAACCCTACTATCACAAATGATCAGATTGATTAGACAAAAAAATTAACAATGGAAATATTAGAACCGAACTACATTTTTGAACAAATAGACCTCATAGATGTTTAAAGACTGTTTGCCCCACATGATCAAAATACACATTATTCTCAGCTGTACACAGAATGCTCTCCAAAACATACCGAACATTAGCTCACAGAATATGCTTAAGTAAATGTAAGAAAACTGAAATTAACCTATGCACGTTATCAGATCACAATGCAATGAAATTGGAAATTAATGGCAAAAGAAACCCTCACAACTCCATAAGTAGGAATTAAAGAACACCCACCTGAACAACCAGTGAATCTCAGATGAAATTTAAGAAGAAATTACATCACTTCTAGAATTAAATGACAATGCCTATACAGTGCATTGAAACTTATGTGACACATTGAAAATGGTCCTCTGAAGGAAAATTACAGCAGTGAACTCCCACATCAGAAAAACAGAGTAAGTTCAAACACACTGCCTCACATTCACCCTCAAGCTACTGTACAAACAAGAGCAACTTAAACTAAAAGTACATACAAGGGAGAAAATTACAAAAAATAAGAGCAGAAATTAATGCAATTGAGACTAAGAAAACTACACAAAAATCAGTGAATCACAGTTGGTTCTTTGAGAGATTAAAGACAAGCCCTCACCCAACTTTATCAAAAAAGGGAAAGAGAAGATGCAAACTCATGTGATTAGGAATGAAAAAGGTGAAATCATGACAACGAAGAAATCTAAAAGATCAACAATACCTACTTTGAGAATTTTTAATCTCATAAGTTGAAAAACACAGAAAACATGGACAGATTCCTATATGCACATGAATTACCAAAGCTGAATCAAGTTGTAAAAATTCTAAGTAATATAATATTAATGAAACTGGAAATATAATTCAAAATCTACCAGCAAAGAAAAGCTCAGATCCTGATAGACTGATTGCTGAATTTTACAAGAAATTTAGAGAATACTCAATGCCTCTATTCCTCAAACTCTTAAATAAAATTAACAGGGAATCAATACCCCCAGATCCATTCTTGGAAGCACACATTACTCTGATACCAAAACCTAAGAAAGATCCAACCAAAAAATACAGTGATAGGCCAGTTTCCCTAGTGAACATCCATGCAAAAATCCTTCATAAGGTACTGGTGAACAGACTGCAGTGAATCATAGAGAAGATTATTACATACCGTGATCAAGTAAGGTTCATTCCAGGGATGGAGAGATGGTTCAACACATGCAAATCAATACACTGTATCAACAGAGCCAATGATTATTTGAGCAGTATTCCTTTCACAATAAACTTACCGGGAGAAAAATGAGGGAAACCATATCTTTCACAATAGCATAAAAAAGAATAAGAAATACTGAGCCAAGGATTTAGCTCAATGCCACAGCATCTGCCTGGAAAGCTCGAGGTTCTAAGTGTAATTCAATATATATTAAAAAACACAAAATTAATAACGGAAGTAAAAGATTTTTACATTGAAAAGAACTGTACTCTGTACTCAGCCATCTCACCCATAACAAATGATAAACTACAAACATTTATAGATAGATGGATACAGACTGAGGCCATACTCTTGAGTGAAATGAAGAAGACACAAAGGTAAAAAAGCAGAATAGTTTCTCTGTGAGAAAGTTAAAGTTTAAATGAGGACCAAAATATATAATAGATAATGTAAAATAAGCAGAAAAGGTCAAAAGACGAAGTAGGGAATGGGGAATAGGAAAGAAAAAAATATCAAAAAAGAAAGAAAAGTTTTTGTAAATAGGGAAAGATGAAGGTGTGGAAGGAAGGAAAGGGGGATGGGAAAAAAGAACCAAGATACATCACATACAGGCGCAAATGCTAAATGTGATAATAATGTATTCCTAAAATGCACTAATAAATTTTACAAAAATAAAATAAATAAATAAAAAGAAAATGATAATACTCTGAAACAATATCAGAGAGGATATCTGAAAATGGAAAAATATCCTTTGCTTGGGTAGGAAAAACCAACATAGTAAAAACAGCCATACTTCCAAAATTGTACCAATTGTACCACAGAACTAGACAGAACTGGACAAAACATTCCTAAAGTTCATTTGGAACCAGAAGAAAACTAAAATAGCAAATAAATAAATAAAATCTGGGCAATAAAGGCAAGATAGTGAGTACCACAATCTCTGATTTGAAATTATAACACAGAACTACTCTGATAAAATAGCATGACCCTGCTAAAAATTCATATCCAAGGATCAGTGCAACAGATTGGAAGGTATCAAAAAAACTCCAAACACATTCAGTCACCTTATATTTGACAAGGCAGCCAAACACCCTCACTGGAAGAAAGCCTGTTTTATAAATATGCTAGGAAGACTTATTTTCTATATGCTGAAGACTAAACCTAAAGACTAAAACATCCATATCTTTCACTATGCTTTAAAGTAAAATAAAAATGGCTTGAAAATAGAAATATTAAAATGGAAACACCAAATCTACTTGAATAGATAATAGGCAGAACTCTTTTTGTTTGTGGTACAAGAGATTGATCTCAAGCCCTGTGCTTCCAAGGTAGACATAGTACCACCTGAGCTAAATCCTTGGCCCCAGGTAGAACTCTTGTAAATGTGGTTGTAGGCAAGATTTATTACCAAAACCCTGATCAATGGGAAATATTACAAAGAATCAATGACTGGGATCTCAACTTGCTAAAAAGCTTTTTAACAGAAAGAAAAAATGAGAAAACAAGAGTAGAGAGACAACCCACAATAACCTACAATGGGAAATAATTTTCACCAGCTATTCTCCAGACAAAAGACTGACAATCAGACCCCACAAATTTCAATATAATCTAGAAATGAGCATCTAAGATGAATACATATTTAGCAGATGAAGAAATACAAATGGTGAATAAATCTTTAAAAAATGCTGAGCACCTATGTTGAGGATATCATGAAGCTACTGGTCATTCAAAAGATGCAAATTTAAACAACTGTGAGAGTCCCTCTCACTCTAGGTAGAATATCTATTACCAAGAAAGAGACCAATTACAAATGCTGGCAAGGCTGTGGGAAAAAAGAGCCCTTCATTATTAATGGGAATGTAAATTGTTGCAACCAATATGGAAATCAGTATGGCAATTTTGCAAGAATTAAAACTAGCAGTTACATTTGACACAGTTATTCCCCTTTTTGAAATCTTTCCAAAAAAGTTAAAAGTATCACACAGTGATATATCTTCACCTGTATTTATGTAGCATAATTCATAATAGTTAAACTTCGAAACAGCCCAGATGAATGGATAAAGAAGATGCTTTTTTATACAATGGAGTACTACTCCACCATAAAGAAAGAAAAACTTGAGACATTTCTAGGTCAATGAATGCACCATGAGGCTATAGTCTTTTTGTTTTAGACAGGGTCTTGGATTTTAGTTCAGGCTGGTCCTGAACTCACTATGTAGTTCAGGCAAGCCTTGAACTCACAGCAATCCTCCTGCCTCTGCCTCCCAAGTGCTGGGATTACAAGCGTGAGCCACAATGCGGTTCTGATTGCTTCTGGACATGTCTCCACACCCGACATTGCTGTATGTGGTTACCAGAGATCGAATCCAGGCCCTTGTGCTTGCAAGGCAGGTGCCAGAATCACTGGGCTAAATACTTAGCCCATGACTATAGTTTTAAGTGAAATAAATCAACACACATCTTTTAATATTGCATTGTTTCTCTGGCTTGAGAAACCAAATGAGTAAATAAGGAACAAAATAGATGATGGATACTGGGAGATAGCATGTTCAAATAGGAAGGAGAATGAGGAAGGGGAAAAGTGAAAGGAAAGGAGTAAAAGAAATAAGATAATAGTTGGAAAACATGGAAACAAAACTTTTGTAGATAAAATCAATTAAAATTTTTAAAAATCATACACAAAAAAGTAGGGAAAAAGAGATTGAAAGGAAGGGAGGAAACTGAGAAGAAAAGAAGAATCAAGATATATCATGTGCAGATACAAATTCCCTATAATGAATGTATGCCTACCATGTACCAATAAAATCAATTTTTAAAAAATCTATGAAGAGCTTGATAGGTAAGAATAGAAGGATTCATATACATCTTTAGGGTCTCCTAGAGTACACTGTTCCATTCACTATCTCTTGATCTAATGTTGAATAAAATGAAAAAGTAAAAGCAGCAAAGAAATGCATGAAAAAAATGTTCAACTTCACTGGTCACTTGCAGATGAGAACAACATTGAGATTTCATCTCAACTCAGAAAGAATGGCTGCTATCAGGAAATCAACCGATAACAAATGCTAGTGGGGCTTTGGGGAGAAAGGAACTCTTCTCCACTGTTGGTGGGAATGTAGACTGTGCAACCACTGTGGAGATCAGTGTGGTGATTCCGCAAAGGACTGGCATTATAGGTTTCAGTTGATCCTACTGTTTCCCTGTTGGGAATATTCATGAAAGAATGAAAAGCATCATAGCACAGTGAAGTATGATCCAGCTATGTTGCCCATGTTTATAGCAGCCCACGTTTGTAATAGTTAAATCTTGAAAAATGGCCCAAATGCCCATCAACTGGAGACATCGAATATGTGGTGTTTTAAAGTATAAAATGGAGCCATAAAGAATGATAAATTAGAGATATATAAACTAAATGGATGCACCTTGATGTCACACTCATAAGTGAAATAAATAGGACACAGATGTGTAAATACTATATCATTTCCCTAGTGAGAACCTGAAAGTGTAAATGACATCCAAAACATAAAATAGGTATTGTGAAATATGAAGAAAATCTTCAAAAGGCAAGGGGACCTGGGGAAAGCAAAGGAAAAAAATGAAAATAAGAAGGAAAAAATGGAAATAAAGCTTATGTACATAAAGGGGTGGAAGTGGCGGAAAGAGAGTAAGGGAGTGGGAAGTAGAGTAAAAAATAACACAGTCTAGAAGGTTGTACTTAAATACAGGATGCAACTCTGCTGGCTATGCGAAACACATTTCATGAACAGATGGGAAATAAAATCCACAAAAAAGCAAAAGTAGCTGTAAATATGTCTGATGAAGTAGACTCCAAGACACAATTAGAAGAGGTGGAGGAGGCCATTATATATCAGTAAAGTGAAAAATCCACCAAGAAGATGTAACAATTTTTAAAACAAATTTTATTGTTTTATATATATATATATATATATATATATATATATATATATATATAAAATATTTGGTCATATCCAAATTCCTCATATTGTTTTCTCTTATACCTCCATCTTCTCTCTCTTTCCCTTATTTCCTTCCTCTTGTCTACTAAAAATAGCATACCATTTGTTTTGAGGTCATCTTCATTTTGAGATTCCACACATTACAGAATATATGTGGTAGTTGTCTTTCTGAGTCTGATTTATTTAACTTAATATAATGATCTCTATTTTTATTTGTTTGTGCAAGTGACATGATATCACTGTTTAATACTCTTCTTCATTATCCACTTATCTGCTGATGGGCACCTACACTGATTTCATCAGCTAGTTCTCTGAATCACACTAGGGTGAATAAACGTGGGTATGCAGGTCTGTCTATGTATGTTGACTTCAACAGTATAGTAGTACGATAGTAGTATAGCTGGATCATATGGCACTTCTGTGTTTATATCTTGTTTTAGAGAAACACCATACTGATTTCAATAGTAGGAGTACTAATTTATATTTCCACTGACAGTGCAAAAGTGTTCTTGTTCTCCCCATCTGTATTTACTATTTTTTGTATTAATAATAACCATTTTGACTGGAGTGAGATGGAATTTCAATGTAGTTTTAATTTGTATTTTCCTAAGGACTAAGATTTTGGACATTTTTATATGTACATATCAGCCATTGGTAATCTTTCTTTTTGAGAAATATCTCTTGAATTAATTTGCCTGGAGATAATTTAATTTGGGCTGTTTGTGATGGTGTGTGTGTGTGTGTGTGTGTGTGTGTGTGTGTGTTGGACTTCTTTAAATATTCTAAGATACAAACCTGTCAGAAGGCAAATGGCAAAGAATTTCTTGCATTGTGTAAGTTGTCTTTTCACTCTGTTGATCATTTTCTTTTCTTGGCTGAGAGTTTAACTTTACATAATGCCATTTGTTGATTCTTGCTATTATTTCCTATGCTTTTGGAGTCCTATTCAGAAAATGTTTGTCTGTACCTATGAGTAAGTGTTTTCTTCTGACAGTTTCAATGTTTCAGGTCTTATACTTAGGTTTATGATTCACTTTTAAACTATCTTTGTCAGAGAGTGGGATTTACCTTCAATCTTCCACATGTGTCTGTCTTCTCCAGTGAATTTGTTTGATGAGCACAGTGACTTTAGCTGGAGTATCACTACATCCCTGGCTTCTTGCACACCATTTGTCATATTGAAAATGATGGATATTTGTTGGGTGAATGAATCCATCAGTACTCACAGATTAACAAGGAGAGACAGAAGTTAATTTAACTCTTTATGTTCTAGAGAAAAATACTTCATAGATTTTTTTGTTATAAAATATTTGCCATGGTTTCATAAAACTCACTGAAATGTAATTCTTTATGAAGCAAACCTGCAACAGATTCTACTTTTTTTTTTAGGTTTTTTGAGACAGGGTCTCGCTTTGTGGTTCAGGCTGGCCCTGAGCTCAGCCTCAAACTCACATCACAATCCTCCTGCCTCTGCCTCCCAAGTACTGGGATTACAGGCTTGAGCCACCACGCCCGGCACTGTGGTATGTGGTACTGGTTGCTGTTGGGCGTGGGTCTCCACACCCAGTATTGTTATGTGGTTACGGGGGAATCGAACCTGGGCTCTTACGCTTGCAAGACAGGCGCCGGAACCACTGAGCTAACTCCCCGGCCCCAGATTCTACTTATTAATACAGGACTTTCTCATTAAAAAATGCCAGACTCTTCTGTTTTGGCTTAATCTCTTTTTACTAATTTTTCACATCCTCCATAAAAATCATGGTTGTAAAATACAAATTTAGTAATATAATTGTAAAGTTACAACAATGGTTTGAAGGACTGGAGGCAGATATCCCCTAACTGTGTTCTCCTGAGCTCAGCCTCATACTCACATCACAGCAATCCTCCTGTCTCTACCTCCCAAGTGTTGGGATTACAGGTGTGAGCCACCACGCCCGGCACTGTGGTGTGTGGTACTGGTTGCTGCTGGGCGTGAGTCTCCATGCCCAGTACTGTATGTGGTTACCGGGGAATCGAACCCAGGTCCTTGTGCTTGCAAGACAGGCGCTGGAACCACTGAGCTAACTCCCCGGCCACCCCCCAAACTGTGTTCTTAACCTGAACCAAATATTCCTCTTATGAGAACTCACTAGGTTGCATCTTCCTTGTATTCTCTGTCTAGAGATTGGAAGGATGGAAACTTCTGCTCTCTGAGAAACTGAAGGACATTAGAATTTATTAGTTTCTTATTCATACAAGTAAATTGCAAAGTCACTGCTTAGACCTTGACACCAGCAACTCTAGTTTCAAGTAACTGTAGCTGACTTCTCACTCATTTATTTGAGACTTGCATTCACCAAAGTCAGAATTTTCCAGACTAGAAAAATCCTCAGATGTTGAATACACTTGGCGTGGAACACATGATCCCAAGAAGATTATGGTGTGTGAGCATTTTCTTATGCCAAAATGGGTATCTGCATCTGTTCTTTTCAAACTTTACATAAATGAGACTGTGTCCAGATCTTGGTCCCCCAAAACTCTGTTAACCTCCCTCTTCAGTGTCACTGTGTTGTGTACCAGATGGAGCATCTTCTGGAACTTCCATTGCTTTGGAATAACAGGGAGCTTTGGGGTTTAACTGCCCCACTTTACAACTCCAGCTACCCACAAAATTGATTTCTCTCCACGGTAGGTCATTCCTCAGGATCCCTGCCGTCTTTCTTCCTTTCTGAGGCAGAGACTGGGACAGGACTTTATACCTGTGCCCATGCTTCCATTTTGAGATATTTCAAGTGTGATGGCCAAGAAGGGGGCCTACAAGTCGCTCGACTCCGCTGTGTCGTGTTACAGAGGACACACTGATGACTAGAGACATGGGGGCTGCTTAGGGACAGCGCCGGAACTGGAATCCAGATCTCCTGGTTCTCCACTGGCAACCTACTTTGTTCACAGGCTGAGGGAACCTTGACACTGCTTAGGTTTTCTATCAGTCTTTTCCCTGTTATAATCATTTGTCTACTTTAACAAAGGAGCTGGCATCATGGCCGTGACGTGATGTAACTTTTTACTCTTACAGAAAACACTTAGCACTATCTCTGCTGGCTTTACTATCACATATCTTTGGAATCATTCTCTTCATGCTCTTCAGATTTCTGATTTACTTTTCTTTTGGTGAACTGAGGTACTTCTGTCAGGAATGCTCACAGAAAATAATTTCTGTGTCGTGTAGCTTCTTCAGCTTCATGCAAAGGTGAGGTATAATTAAACTACACAATCAAAGATTTGGGGTTTCTGCACCAACTTATATGCCTTCATTTATTTCTTATTGCACTGAGGAAATAAACAAGTATAATTCCATGTTCAATAGGTTTAAATGATGGCAATCACAGGAGCCTTGGATATATCTGTAAAGCAAACAAACACCTCTCATAGTATGATCCTCAAACTATGGCTGATGTTGGAAAAGTCAGTCTAGACTGATATCATAATATGAATCCTATGCAAATGGATTTATCACACAAAGTATTTCAGAGCTAAAATCAAAATATTCAAATTAAGATATTTCAGCAAAATTGGAAATACAGGTGGTGTATCATCATCTTCAGCCAATGTTTTCAAAGAGTGAAGAAAGAATAATGAGCAAAGAAAATGCAAAAAAGAAAAAAATGTTTATCTAAATAGACTGGTTGCCCACAAAAAAATCACATCTCTTCTTCCGATTCATGTTCTCGTTCAACATTTTTCAGGAGTCCAATTTCTGAGGAGCAGAGTCTCTTTAGTCTAGATTTTACCAACCTAAGAAAAAAATCATCTAAGGTTAGATAATATCTAAAATAAAAACAACATTCAACTATAATGCAACAAAATCCAGATTTTTCTATAAATAGGGAGACAACTCAGAACAATAAAGTCACTTTTGTGTGGTTTTGGAACTAGCTGAAAGAGTTTGTAAATGAAAGTATATATAAGTGAACAGATAAAATATGTCTTTCAAATATATTCTGGGTCTTTCGTTTTTAGACAGATCATCATGTTGTCCAGGCTGGACTTGAACTCACAGTCCTCCCCCTCCAGCCTTCACAAAGGTGGGATTATAGGAGCGTACACCATCCTATAGCTTAGGTATGCAATCATCAATTGGGCATCAGAAAGGATCATTCAACATTTCTTAAACAAGCAAGAGAAAGTGCACTGTGGCAATCCCAAATGTGACTGAGACCTGGGGAACTTATTCATTAAAACCACACCTAATTGGTCTTACTCAAAGATGTTCTTTCTCTCCTATAAAAGAACAAGAAACCATCCACTTTAAGTCTTGCGGGCCAAGACAAGTCTCATGTCAAATCTGGACTCAGTTCCAGCCTCTGTTTGTGGAAAGGCACAGCGTTTTTAGTGTAGGGTACAGGTTGTTCAACCGTGTGTGGTGGCACTTTCCAAGAAGCACAGAGCAGTACCCTCCATCTTGTGATCATTTTAATTGTTTAAAAAAACTAACCCTATAAATGGCAGGACAAGGATTATAATTTTTGAGGTTAGAATATCTGAAGCTTCTCAGTGACAGGCTCTCCATTTCTCAGATATGAGGAAAATGAGTAATAAGAACTTTATAAAACTTTTCCTGTGTATGATTATCAAAAAGACATTTTACCATGGTCACATCAATGAAATGTTTCCAGAGATGCATACAGACCTGAAAACATTTGATAAGTCAAATAAAAATGACTTTCCTTTTAGGTAAAACTTTCCTAGTCTAACTGGACCTTTTCTGCCTTTCCTCATTTCCTTCTCTTTTCCTCTCCCTCTTTCTCCCTTTCTCCTCCTCCTGCTTCTCTTTCTCTTACTTTTATCAGGTAGTTTTGTTTTATGTAACACAAATTAACAACTAAGGATTTATAAAGGATTTAAGACATTTCTTATTTCCTCTTCTGATGAAATTCTGCCTGTATCAGAACATCATTATTTTGTTTGTGCTCTATCCACACTAAAGCTTCATAAAAGCAGGGACTTTATCTTATTTGCCACCTTAACCACAGCCAGAATCTAGACCAGTGTTTGGTACATAATTGTGGTTCCACATACATCTGAAATTTTTTTTGGGGGGGAAACCTGTGAGGAGCTCGAGTGAGTCACTTTTTTACAGAAGCTAATTATGCAATCACTTCCAATTTAGCATTAACTCTTTCATAAAACATAATTAAACATATCAATAAAATATGCTGATTTAAGGACCCAGAGAAAATGTTTGAAATCAGTTTCACTAATTATTAATGGACTGCCCATGTTGAACCTAATATTCTCAAACCTTTAAGCTGTGGTTCTCATGAAACACTAGCTTTCACTAACAAGTCAAAGGCTGAAGAGCATGAATGTCATCTTTTAAAAGATAAATGTTAAGCCAAGCATGATGGCACACACTTCTAACCCCAGAACTCAGGGGTCTGAGGCAGGAGGATTCCTATGTGCACGTTCCCAGTTTGCCTAGGCTGCACAGAGTTCAAGGCAGACTACAGAGTGAGACACTGTCTAAAACAAAACAACCAACAACATAAAAAACCAAAAAATATCCCACAACTTTTTTCCATATTACACGAGCTCTATACATGTGAAATGAACAGATTAATTATTTAATTGATTAGTTTTATTCCTAAAGATTCTTGTGATTATCACAGAGTAATTGTTATCACAGAACCTAAGACTTCTATTTCCCAGTCCTCTTCTGTAGTTTATCTGCTGTTTCTGCATGACGTCAAGCTGAGATATTTTCACACATATTCATGCACCCTTATCAGGCTCTATTAGCCAATAGCAGCTCTAAGTTTTGCATATGTGGAAATGACCACTGAGGGCAAATTGAGGTATCAGGTAATAAAGAAAAATTATAAAAAATAGTTCATTACTAAAATGGCACACATCCCTGGAATTAGGGTCAGAGTGTGTCTGTACTCTTGATATCACATGCTTTATTCATTTAATCTTACCAGAAACAGAACTTAGGTAGTTGACACACTACCAGGAAACTATCATATACCTAGCATTCAGACTTGTCTATATGTTGGTCAAAATGGTTCACATGGAATTATTGATTAGAAAATGCATTTGTAAATAGGTAACATTCTCCTGTTCATAAAGAGAGGGCTTTTGAAATAGTTTTGTGCAACAGCAGTGTTTAAATGTGAAATAAGATTGCCACATAGATCTTACCCATGATTAATAGATGAAGAGACAACACTGTAGGAGTAGGATTACATGAGGCAATCTTTCAACTATTACTCTGAAAAACTGAGAATATAGCTTTATCTTTCAGATATTTCAGAAACAAGTTTCAAAACCTCTTATGCTTCATTGAGGATCTTAGTACTATATCAAATCTTGATATAATATTCTGACACTTAGTGTAGATTACTACATACTTAAACCCTGATCAAGAGACCTGTAAGCTCTTTGGGCTGAAATTCAGAACTGAAAGAGCTAGTCATGTGAACTCACTGAGTGCAATAATGAATCTTCATAACATTGTAAAGCTATTGTTTATGTACAAATAGGTCAGAAAGATTAAACTCTTTGTCTTATTTTCCAAAATATATATATATATATATATATATAAATGAAACTAGAAAGTATATAAAACATGATTTTCAACAAATGAACTCTGTATTTAAGTACTCCTGAACCACAGATTTATTAAAACAACCAACAAGTGTTTTTTGAGAATACACTTCCTATTTGGCAGTGTGCCAACAGGTGCAGGATTACAAAAAAGGTCTCTTTCACAAGGAGACAAAAATTTAACTAGTAGATAAGACTTCTACATATGACTTAATAGTCAACATTACAAGACATACCATGACTGTTTAAATGTTTGGTGTATTAAAAGTGTGGTAAAACTTAGAAAAGAGATGAGCAAAGGCTAGAAAAAAATCACAGAAGCTTTTATAGAAGACATGTGCATTTAATGTGGATAGACTCACTAGTAGGGAATGCCTGGTCCTGAAGATAAGAGTGATAGATGGTAGGTCAGGGAGAGATTTACAAATAATACTGGAGGTTTCTTTTTCTAAAGAACTGTAAATGAATAAAAGGTATATCAGTCTTCTGAAGGTTTTTGGAACAGGAAGAGATCATAATCTTCTTCTGGTTCTGGAGGGGATCTGACTTGGGGGAGAGTGTTTCCTTGAATTCTGGCACTATTCCTGGAGGCTGCCCAGACCTTAGAGAGATGAGGCCCAGATGTCAGCCTAGAACAACAGGGGAAGAAGTCAAGTTTCACTCAGTGATGGAGACAGCCTCAACAATGAAGTCATGCACATGCTTTTGCAGAATGGAATAACAGAAAGTGGAAGTCAAGCAATGAGAAGGCACAATTTCTTGGCACGCAAAGCAATTTAGACATTTAGAAGGAGATAACCACAGATCAAAATGGGATGACTCAAAGCCTAGCAGTGATACTTGTGAGATAGACAAGAAAATAGTTTCTAAAGTCAGAGCTCCAGTGCCACAGCAGCTTCAGCCATAAAAGGCAAAGAGCTTAAGCAGGAGGTGCGACTTGGGGCTCATGTCTAGAGAGAATTAAAGCTGATTCCAAAAGAACCCAGTCGGCCTCAAAGCAGCTCCTGTATTCTGGGAAATACGGGAATCTGGAAAACCTGCTAGATGTGTAGTGTCTTATATAGTAGCCATGATTTGTATTTGGATTATTTACATATTTATATTCCTCTTACTTCAGTCAGATAATTTTGTTTTATGTAACACATATTAATAACTAAGGATTTATAAAGGAAATTCATAAATATATAATTTATGTATTTATTTATAAATATTTAATTTATTTGTATTTATGGACACAAATAAAATCGATGGGATATTAGCTCCATTTCAAATGCCCAACTGAAAGTGGCTACCATATTGAATGCTGTAGATGCAAAACACTGCAGATAGAGGAGATCTCAATCAGGGTTGAATTCTAGAGGACTAGGTGCTGGAGTCTTTATACCTAGCAGTGAGGATCAGCTAAATTCTCTCCCTTTTATTCCTACTTATTTGCCAAGATGCAGCTTAATTTTCCATTCTAAAGAGCATTCCCTAAGGTCTAGCAATGTTTTCTTGTACTATTTCCATTAATTGCTCTGAATTTTAGTTGTGTATTTCTCTGAGGAACTCCTAACTACAGGACTTTCTACTCTTTCACAAGGAAGATCTAAACCTCAGTTTCTTATACCAATGAAAAAGGAGAAGGAATAAGCAGAGGGAAAACAACAGAAAGGAGGTACTAATGTTTATTAAGCTCTTAATATTTTTAAAACATATGCTGTCCTTTAGGTTATGTTGTCATCCTAATTCCAGAAACAACAAAGCTGAGGCTTACTCTGCTTAAATAATTGTCCTGACATAATCCAGTCAATAGGTGGCAGATCTAGGTATATATGTTCTTATCTAGTTGTTGAGTGCTTCTCACTTGTTCATGGAATATTGTATCAAATTTATTATAAAAATGTGCCATATAATTTTTAGAAATAATAGAGTTAATGTCAAAATTATCAAGTACTCAAATTTAAAGTAACTCATAGGAGTTTGTGAGATAATGACTCCAAGCTTAGGAACTACTGTCTATGAAATATCCTCACATGGCTAAATGACTCACTATAGGCAGGGTAGGCCATTCAGAAAAGGAAGCAACAACATGTGAGAAGATACGGTGACACAGAAGAGGAGGAGGAGGAGGACTCTGGATCAGAGTCACAGCAGAAACAGCATTCAGCTTCTCCAATCTCAGACCAGAATATATTCTTTTTTACTGATAATGTATATGTTTGCAGATGATTAGCTATAGTATCCTGTCTTATGAAGGAATGAAATCAGCTTTTGAATTTTAAGTTCAACAATATTGTCTTGATGATCATACATGTATACCAAAGAATAAATCTTCTTCCGTGAACCAATTCATGAACTTACCAAGTGACAAAAGCATAATTCACTCCAATGATGATATAGGCCAATGCATAATGCCAACAAAAGCAAATGGTGATAAACATCATGTTGTCATGGTCTTTCAGATCCCATGCAGGACCTCCACTAGGGGGATACAGGACAAAACCAACCTGAAATCAAGACAAAGGACATATTAAATAATCAACAGATTTTCAAAGATAGTACACTTCAAAGAGTTTGGTAGCTAAGAAAATTCCAATTATCTAAGGTGTCGCAAATAAAACACTGTTCTATTTCCCATTTTAATAATATAGGTGATATGAACCAAATTATATATTTGAAAAACTATTAAAAGAGTAGTTATTGATCAATTTTCAAACTACAAGTAGTGTTTGTCTCTGAGGATGGGTGAACTTTTTAAATGCTCTACATTTCTACAGGGTGGCACTTTGCTGCTTCAAAACCAGAACAAAAATATTTAAAGATTAATGAATGTACAAAATAACATAATTACATAGGAAACTTTTTTTCTACAATCACAAACAATAAAAAGATAACTGCTTGCAGCTTTCTCAACATAAGCCTTAAAGTCCTTGAAGCCAGGGATTTATCCCAGTTGTTCTGGCACCTGCCTTGCAAGTGCAAGGTTCCAAGTTCAATTCCTGGTAACTACATACAACAATGCCACGCCTGATGACTCACATTCATCAATATACCACATACCACAATGCTGGGCATTGTCACTTATGGCTGCAATCTCAGCACTTGGAAGGCACAGGCAGGAGGATTACTGTGAGTTCAAAGCTCACTTGGGCTACATAGTGAGCTCAGGGCCAGTCTGAACTACAAAAAGTAAGACCGTGTCTCAAAATAGAAAACAACAACAAAAAACAAACAAAAACCTTAAAGACCTAGAGAGTTGAAATGAAGTTATTCAAATCCTGGAATAAAACAATCTCTAGTACAGATTAGTATATTTACAAAATCATGCTTTAAAAATGATGAATAAATAAAAACCTAAAGAGAATCTAAAAAAATTAATGACCACCAACAAGCATTGCAGAAGATAGTCAAGGGCACTTTAAACAGACAGTGAGGACAAAACTACCAAGAAACCCAAACAAAGGAATACATCTAAGTCTCACTGCAAGATTAATTGAACTAAAGAAAAAAATAAAGGAATCATCACAGAAATATAACAGCATGACAAGAATTGGTAAATCCCTTTCAATCACAACACTCAGTGTAAATGATGTTAACTCATGAATCAAAAGACACTGACTAGGCTCAATGGCACTGCACCTGCCTGACAAGCACAAGGTCCTGAATTAGATACTAGGTACCAGAAGAAAAGAAAAACAAACAAACAAACAAAAAACACTGATTGGCAGATTGGGTTAAAAACCAAATCTTGTCCATATGTTGCCTTGAAAAGAGACATTTCAACCATAATGAAACATATAGATGGTAAATGAAACTCCATGTAACTGGAGTCCAAAAGAGCAGACATAACTATTAATTTCTGACAATGCAGACTTCAAAGCAGAAGTGATCAGAAAAGAATATAAAATCACTATGTATTGATAAAGGCAAGATAAGAACTGTAAATATATGCATCAAATATCAGCATACTCAATTTCATAAAACAAAAGCTTCTTAATGTATTAGACACTAATAGAATGATAGAGGGGTTTTTAATATGCCACTCCAATAAGCCAGCTGAGCAAAACTAAACAAAGAAATGTCAGAATTAAACCACATCACTGCAAAAATGATTTAATGATGTCTATTGAATATTTTTCACTCAAGAACAAATTATACACTCTTCATAGCAGTCTACAGATTTTTTTCTCTTTATTGGTACATTACATACACGCATCATAATTGCTCTCCATAATGGGGTTTTGTACCAGTATAAGACACAACTTAATTCCATTTTTTCCCATAGCCCTACCCATCCTACCACCCCCATATACATAAAATTTGCTTCCTTACTTTTTTGTTATAATCTCATTATTTTTCCCCCTACACCCTATTTTACTTTGAGCATTTTCTCTTTCACAATATATAACATACAATTCTAGGACTCATTTACATCTTCATTTTCTCATACCAGAGAAAAGATGCAATATGTACCTATCTGTGACCTATTTATTTCACTTTATGAGGATATCCTCAAGATATGTCCATTTAACTATAAATGATTCAAACCTATCATTTTTTATGGCAGAATAATAATCCACCCTGTAGAAGAGACACAGCTTTTTTATCCAGTCTCCAGTTGATGGACATTTGGGTTGTTTCCAAGATGTAGCAATCACAAACTGGGCTGCTATAAACATGGGTGCACATATGTCACTGTGATATGAGTCTTTTAATTCTTGTGTGTATATACCTAGCAGGGCAATGGCTGGGTCAAATGGGACTGCCAATCCTAGCTTTTTGAGGATTCTCCAAACTGATCTCCACAGGGGTTGTACGAGTCTACAGTCCCACCAACAGTGGAGAAGGGTTCCTTCTCTGCAGCCTTGCCAACATTTGCCGTTGGCTGAATCTGAAATGGCAGCCATTCTATGTGGAGTGAGATGAAATCTCAATGTTGCTTTCATCTGCATCTCTCAAATGACTAATGATGTTGAGCATTTCTTCAAATGCTTCTTAGCTGCTCTTATTTCTTCCTCTGAAAAATATCTGTTCATTTCAGATGCCTATTTTTGAATTGGGTCATTAAATTTGGGTGGGCTGATTTTTTTGAGCTCTTTATATATTCTAGATAATAGCCCTTTGTCTGAGGAACAGCTGGTAAAGATTTTTTCCCACATTGTTGGTTGCCTTTTTGCACTGTTGGTGGTTTTCTTTGCTGTGCAGAAGCTTTTTAAGAGAATGGGGTCCCATTTGTTGATTTCTTCAGCCAATTCCTGTGCTATAGAAGTTTTGTTCATGAAGTCTTTTCCTAAGCCAATGTCTTCAAGAGTTTTACCTACCCTAATTTGCAACAGGTTTAGAGTGTCTGTTTTAATATTTAGGTCTCTTATCCACTTTGATTTTAGCTTGGTACACGGTGAAAGAGTTAGATCTAGTTTTAGTCTTTGGCAAGTTAAAGCCCAGTTTTTCCGGCATCATTTGTTAAAGAGGCTATCTGTCCTCCATTGAGGATTTTTGGCTCCTTTGTCAAAGATGAGGTGGCTCAGTGTATCTGGAGTAGTTTCTGGATCTTCTAGTCTACTCCATTGATCCTCGGGTCTGTTACTTTGCCAGTACCACGCAGTTTTTATTATGGTGGCTTTATAATACAGTTTCAGGTTCGAAGTTGTAATATTCCCCACCATATCCATGTTGCTTAGAATTGCTTTGGCTATTCTAGGTCTTTTGTGGTTCCAGATGAAAGTTGGAATTTTTTTTCTGTAGATCTGTGAAATATGCTTTTGGGATTTGAATCGGGATTGCGTTGAATGTGTAGAGTAGTTTTGGGAGTATAGTCATTTTGACAATATTGGTTCTTCCTACCCAGGAGCAAGGTATGTATTTCCATTTTTGGATATCATCTTCTATCTCCTTTTTCAGAGTGCTATAGTTTTCAGAGTAGAGGTCTTTCACCTCCTTTGTTAGATTGATTCCTAGGTATTTTATTTTTTGTGTGTGCTATTGTGATAGGGACTGACTCCCCAATTTCTATCTCAGTGGGTCTACTGTTAGTGTATACGAAGGCTATTGATTTTTGAAAGTTGACCTTGTAACCAGCTACACAGCTAAAATTGGTGATTAGGTTCAGCAGTTTTTTAATTGAGTTTTTAGGATCCTCTAGATAGAGTATCATGTCATCAGCAAATAAGAACAATTTAACTTCTTCTTTTCCCATCTTTATTTCTTTTATTTCTTTCTCTTGCCTAATTGCTATGGATAATATTTCCAGAACTCTATTGAACAGAAGTGGTGAGAGAGGACATCCTTGTCTTGTTCCTGATCTTAGTGTGAAAGCTTTCAATTTTTGATCATATAGTATGATACCGGCTGAAGGTTTCTCTTAGATAGCTTTTATTAGTTTGAGATACAGACCATCTATTCTGATCTTCTGTAGGGTTTTGAACATAAATGGGTGTTGTATTTTGTCAAATGCTTTTTCTGCATCAATTGAGATGACCATATGATTTCTGTCCTTAATCCTGTTAATATGGTGTGTAACATTTATTGATTTGCATATTTTGAAACATCCTTGCATCCCTGGGATGAATCCAACTTGGTCAGGGTGTATAATCTTTTTTATAATTCTCTGTATTCTGTTTGCCAGGATCTTATTGAGGATTTTTGCATTGATGTTCATTAGAGATATTGGCCTGTAGTTCTCTTTTTTGGTTGGGTCTCTCTCTGCTTTTGGAATCAGGGTGATGGTTGCTTCCAGGAATGAGTTTGGGAGTACTGCTTCCCTTTAAGCAGTCTACAGATTTTGTCTGGAATAAACCATATCTTTGGCCATAGGTATTTTTAGTAAATACAAAATAATTGAAATACTTCTTTACATCTTAGTAGATCACTAAGAAATGAAAGTGAAATTAGAAATCAACAGAAAAAGAACCACAGAAACTATGCAAACAATCAGTGACAGAAGAAATCAGGGAAGAAACTTAAAGGTTACAAAAGTGAAATGACAGTGGCAGTGAAAAGGACAAGGACAATGACTTTTGGTAAGTACAACATACCAAAACCTATGTAACAAAGATCAAGCAGTCGAAATAGGGAAATTTATAGCTCTGAGCAACTACATTAGGAAAAACAACATTACAAAATAAATGACCTAATGACACATTTCAAGGTCCTAGAAACATAAGAGCAGTCTAAATCAATAAATCAGTTACCAGAAAAAAATTGTGCAATGAGAAATTAAGAAGGCAAATGACAGACACTGCTGAAATTTATACAAATATATGAAACTATTTTAAAAAGTTGTAGTCCAATCAACTAGACAATCTAGAAAAAAATGGATAAATTCCTAGGTATGTACAACTTAACTGAAGTTGAACCAAGAAGATAGAAATCCTTGAATGCAAACAACAGGTAATAAAACTGAGATAGTTATTAAAAACTATACCAACAAAATTAAAATCTAGAACCTGATGGTTTCACCACTGAATTTCAACAGAAATAACACCAATAAACTAACACTTCCTGAGAAACTGAAGATGTAAATAAGTTCTAGACTGTACAATAGAGATTGTGAAATAGAAAATATTCAAAGGGAAATAGGGGGTAGGCATAAGTAATAAGGGGAAAGAAAAAAATATGATGTTTTACAAAAAAGAAACAGGAGGGGGAAAAGAATGTGATAGTAATAAAGAAAAATGGAAACAAAGCTTATGTATACAGGGAGTAGGGGTGCAGGGAGGGGGGAAGGGAAAAAAGTGAGAATCAAGTTATGTCATATTCTGGTACAAACTCTCAATGTTGAATGCGGTGATGATGTGTATTCATAATGTACCAATAAAGATTTGAATAATTAAAAAAAAGGAAACAGGACTGAGGATTTAGCTCAGTGGTTCTGGCTCCTGCCTTGCACGTGCAAGGTCCCAGGTTTGACCCCAGGTGTGATCCCTGGTAACCACATATAATAGTGCTGGGTGTAGTGACACACCCATCTGCAATCAGTACCACATACCACAATGCTGGTCATGGTGTCTCACGCCTGTAATCCCAGCACATGAGAAGCAGAGTCAGGAGGATTGCTAAGTTTGAGGCTCAGTTCAGGAACAGCTTGAACTATAAAGTGAGACTCTATTTCAAAAAAAAAAAAAAAGGAAACAAAACATGTATTTAGGGGTGAGGGGCTATAGACTGGGTAGGGGAACAGGAAAAAAATGAGAAGTTGTATCATGTACTGGTACAAATTCTCAGTGTGGAGTGTGATCATGATGTTTATATATAATGTACAAATAAAGATTCAAATGAAAAAATAATAACACTTCTCAAATTACTCCAAGAAACTGAAAAAGAAAGAAAACTGCCAGACTCATTGTTTGAATCCAGCATTACCTAGATACCAAAACTGGACAAGAACTCAACAAAAAAAGAAAACTGGAATACCAAGAATCAATAAATAGAATTATATAAAGTAAACAATCAATAGAATAAAAAAGCAATCTTCAGAACTGGAAAAATTATGCCAGCTACTTCTCTGATAGATGACTAATATACATATATTAGCATACTAATATACAGATATTAATATTCTAGATATTAAATTAGGCCTCCTAAAATAAAAGATGCAATTTAAAAATGGGCAGCTGAAATGAATGAACATGTCTCGAAAGAAGATGTGCAAACAGCGAATAAGTACATTAAAAAATATTCGGCATATTTGGCTTTTAGGGAAATGCAACTCAAAACAACACTGGTGTTCTTAGTACAATAAGAATGGCTGGCATCAAGCACTGAAAACAAACGCGGTGAGGTTGGGGCAGCAGGAACACTTCCACCTTGTGGGTAGGAGTGTGGAAATCGGTAAAGAGATTTCTCAAAAACTTAAAAATAGAATCTTCATTTAACCCAACCGTGTCTCTCCTGGTCCTCATATTAGAATAATACATTCATATTCATGTTTATGGCAACACAATTAACAATAACTAAATTATAGAAACTGTCTGTATACCCATCAACAAATGAACAGGCAAAGAATAGAGTATTAGGTATTAAAAAGAATAAATTTAAGTCATTTGTTAGAAATAAATAGATCTTGAGATCAGGTCATGTGAAATACATTATACAAGGGAGGTAAAATATTACATGGTTTTTCTTATGCAAGAAGCCCAAAATATAAATTTAAAGAACCAAAATAAATAAAGGATTATATGAAAATGTGAATTATGACTTTTTGAATATAAGGAAATGTAACATGTGGGGAAGTGGTAAAAATGGTCAGGACATGACTTATATGTACTAATCTTTCCAAATAAGTCTAGTTATTATATACCACAAACATATACTAATAAAAAGCTTTAAAAGATGTTTGTTTTCCTTGCTTCTTTCAGCATCCTACTGGAAATTCTAGCCAAAGCAATTAGGAAAAAAAAAAAAAAGACTTTCCTATGGGAAAGAAAAAAATAAAGCTATCTACATTACAAGCATCATGATCTTATACTGTATAGAGAAAAATGTTAAAGATCCTACCCCCAAAACTGTCAAAACTAATAAATGACTTTAGCATATTGCAAATACAAAATTAACACACACAAAAAAAATAAGTTGCATTTTTACAGACAAGCAATAAAAGCTCAAAGTGAAATTAATTAAACAACTCCAGTTTAGAAGTACTGAAAAAAGTAAAATAAATAAATCAAATCAATAAAGTTCTTGTCTGGGAACGTACCTCTGTGGTAGACTGCACATGTACCATTCACAAGGTTTGGGATCAGTCCTCACTACTTTCTCAAAATTAAATAAAGTAAAGGATGTTAAGACTTGTACACCAAACACTGTACAGTACCATTAAAATAAATAGAAGAAAATCTTACAAAATAAAAAGCACAAGTCAGAGACCTTGCTGAGTGGTACCATGCCTACCTCACAAGCAGAAGGGCTGAGTTCAGTCCCTGGTGTAGCAAAAAAAAAAAGGAGAAATGAATAGCTGTTTCATTTACAAAGACTAGAAGGCTTGGTATTATTATGATTATAAAAATGCCCACAGCTGTTTATAGATTTAATGCAACTGCCTTCCAAATCTTAACAGCCTTTTTTGCATAAATAAAAAAGCTGATTGTAAACCTCACATGCGATTGCAATGACTCAGAATAACAAAGGGGAAAAAAGAACTAATGTGAAAAGACACATATGTCCTCGTTTAAGAGTTTACTACAATATTACAGTAGTCAAAACTGTGGAAATAGCACAAACAGACATGGAGATCAATGAAATATTTCTAAAAGGTAAGAGGATCATAGAACTAAACTAAACTAAAACTAAAGCTGAACTAAAACTAAACTAAATCAGAGCATACATTACATACTGGCAGTACATTTAATTCAAAACACTGACAAATCTAATTCATAGGCTTGTCCTACATATTTTTAAAATAATTTGAATTAGTTGCCAACATTTAAAAAGTAGGGACTACCATTTGCAAACTTGCATTTTCAGCTTTTCCTAAAATCAGAAATATCTGGCAACCTTAGGCCTGTGTTTCCAAGAGCAAATATTACTAGAAGCATGTGCTCCCGGTCAATTCCTCACTTGGATGACTTGTTTGACCAAGTGGGGCAAAGTAGACCAGAGTTTTCTCTTTCTGAGCTGGACCTATGAATTTTATTTATCACCCAGTGAAGGTGTCATAAATTTTCCCAAAATATCATTTTAGTTAAAATTAGTAAGGTACTTTATAGTGATTTCTTCCTGCCCTTTAGGTCCCAGGAGATGAAATGCATTCATTTATTAACATTTTTACAGATAGGAGAGTTAGATATGACCTGCCTCTCCATCTTCAATGGTTGCAAATATCTCCACACCATTTTTGCTGTGCCCAAGTCACCAAAAGATGGGCCTCTACATTAGAACATGGCTACTTGATGAAAGGTAAAAGTGTCGATAAAAGTGTCAGAAAACACATCAGGATTAAATGAGAGATACAATGATATAAATCAAACAGAACAGTTTAAATATTACATAGTTTCTCTTCTATGAGAAACTCAAAATGTAGGGCCGGGGAGTTAGCTCAGTGGTTACGGTGCCTGTCTTGCAAGCACAAGGACCCGGGTTCGATCCCCAGTCACCAAATACAATACTAGGTGTAGAGACTCATGCCCGGCAGCAACCAGTACCACATACCACAGTTCTGGGTGTGGTGGCTCAGGCCTGTAATCCCAGCACTCGGGAGGCAGAAGCAGGAGGATTGCTGTGATGTGAGTTTGAGGCTGAGCTCAG
>PVIR01027128.1:0-23209 GCA_004026965.1 Petromus typicus
TTCTCACATGATTAATAAGTAAAGCTGAGGAAATCTGAATAAATGGCTTGTTTCATTATATTGCTTATGGTATTTTAGTCTGATTTTGCAAGATATCAATGTGAGAGGGAACTGGCAAAGAATTTATGGCATATCTATTACTTCTTACAACCCCTTGCAAATCCATAATGAGGTCAAACACAAGTTATTTGTACAAGCTATTTGTAAGCTGTCAGATTGCACTTACACAATATCTTTGAGATGGTATAATTATGAGGGCTGAGATAACAACACTGGTTTTCCAGGTGCTTGGTTGGACAAAGAAGTGGTAACACAGGAAGATCTTTTGTACTGATGGACAGAATCCTGTTTTCATGAATCTATATGTGTTAGAAAATTTCAAAGAATTATACCACATTTCTCAACAAAAAGCACCTTCAACGGTAGGATAGAAATAAATTTGGTATTGAAGGTACTATATTTCACTAATATCACCTTGCTGATTTAACTGTGTGTTATTGTAATAAACATTATCACTAGGGAAACTGGATGGATGGCACAAGGAACTCTGCACTATTTTTATAAAGGCTTCAAGTTTTGGCCTATTAAAATGTATGCATTGAAAGAAATAAGTTATGTTGGCACATGACCTTGTGAGGTTGATGATCATAGAAGTTCAGAGATACATTAAAAATTCATGCAAATATTTAGTGTATAATAAAGGTTTCATTTGAAATCAGAGATGTGCAGAGTAATGGAGTATTTGATAAGTAGTGTTGACATAATTGTATCATCAACTGGGGAAAAATAAAGTTGTATTGATTCCTGATACATAACATGGAGGATCATGGGAATTTTTATTTTGTAACAGGTCGGTCACACTATAAGAATGAATTTACACCCAGAAATCATGAGATGAAAAAAACGTAACAT
The DNA here is from genome assembly GCA_004026965.1 of Petromus typicus. Classification (NCBI taxonomy): domain Eukaryota; kingdom Metazoa; phylum Chordata; class Mammalia; order Rodentia; family Petromuridae; genus Petromus; species Petromus typicus. The sequence goes on from PVIR01027128.1 coordinate 913, forward strand.
TGACAAGAAACTTCAGAAATCTGTCCATAGCAAAAGCCACTAATGGTCTAAGATGTGATTACCTGTGCCTGTCCCTCGAAATTCATACGTAGAGTCCTAATTCTAATCCAGTAAGGTGAAGGAGTGGACCCTTTGGGAAGTAATTATGTCCTGAGGACTCCATGGTGAATAAGCTTAGTGTCCTTATAATACAAGGCTCAACGACATGATCCGACTGTATTCCATGAGAGAAGACGACACCAGGGACCATCAACAAAGGAGAGGACAGGTCCTCACAGGATACTTGATCTGTTGCCATCTGGATCTGAACATCCTTCTCTCTCACTGTGACTGACAAACTCCTATCAATTAAAAATTGTCCCATCTCTTATAATGGTTCCAGTGGACCAAGATTATTTGTAAATATGTGAATCCAAAGACAAAGATAAACAGGAAAAATATGTCTGCCACTTGTAGACCTAAATAGGAACACGAAGTGCTTTCTGAGGTGCCCTGTCTGATTTTTTAAATGGCCCTTCTCTCACTTGAGAAGCTACCAAAACTCTACCTGTTTTAGTTTCCTTCTCCTTGGCCTGTTGTATGGATTAGTCATCACCATGATTGAAGGCAACATCTGAGTGGCTCATCTCTGGGGCCTCAGTCCCTCCACTCCTGGCTGCTCTGCAGACTGAATTCTCAATTAATATCTTCTATTGCCATGTTTGTCCAAATTCCCCCAGCTTCTCTGACTTCTAGCAGCCTCTGTTTATCAGGATTCTCAGCCACTCACCCAGTGACAAGACTCTGAAAATGCCTGAGAGAAAAAAGATTTGCATAAAGCTCCCCCAAATAAGCTTCCCACCCCTCTGGCTCCGCAGGGCTAAATAGACCCTGGATATCTCTGACACATTCACCCAGCTCTTTGGGCTGTGCCCAGCAAGAAGATGGGTCTCCCCCAACTTACTTCATTGCTATACAGCCTCATTGTACCTGATATCTAACATATGTCACCTACACTAAGAGATGGACTAAACAGAAAGCTTTAACGGTAAAATCTTATACATGAAAACAATGCTTGGTAAAGTGAGTTACCTAAGAAGAAACTATAACTGATGTCATTTTCCTTTTCCCCTTATAAAATTAGAGGTTATATCACACAAATGAAAGGAAGGCACAATGATCGCAGACTTTTCCTTTTGCTTAATTTTGGTCAAACTTGTCAAAGAGCTAGGATACGATATGGTACTTAAATGAGGACATTCTCCAAAGCCCCTTGAATTCTTATTCCAGTCTGTGATGGAGGATCAGATCAAACTGGCACAGAAGGGGTTGATTTTAATTTTTTCTGTTAAAAATATCCTGGGAACTCACTCCTTTAAGCACCAGGCACGTGCAGGCATTTATGTAATGCACCCAATGCACACCACTGGTCCACCAGCAATATTTCTTAAGGGAGCTAGATTTTTACTACATTTTTTTCAAACAACGCATTTACTAACCATATTTAAACAAGTTCTAAAGACCTAAATTAACTGTACCATCTGTTTACAGAGCTTTGCACAGACCCCAGTTGTTTGGAGTACCTTTAAATATACATTATTTTAAATATAGAGTATTTGCCATTTTTCATTCATTCCTCCATTTTCCTCACTCAGATGGATTAAGTTATTTCTCACTCTTTTGATATACTTTGGAGAATAACAGTCATAATTTACCTCTTATTATCTGATAGCCTCATTCCTCCCAATGCCACCCATGTCCAGGTCCTAGAGTTAACATATGTCACCTACACTAAGAGACAGACTACCCTGTGCACCTTGTTTTTCAAATCTTTATGTGGAAACTGTCCAGTAAAAGCAAAGAAGTTAAAAGATTGGACTGTCCGAATAGGTCAAGATGACTGATCGAGACAACCTAGAGTGCGCCATTTTGAAAATGCACCATGGAGCGCTCTTGTGTACCAAGAGAGCCAAAAAGCACAATTAATCACTTCCTTCCTTAGAGCTGAGTGTTTAGACAAAGCAGTAGGAGGGTTTCCAAATCCATCCCACTTGAATTAATTGCATGATCTTAGGCCAAAAAGCATTCTGTCTTGCTTCCAAGCACTTGAGCTGGGGGGAAAAACTACTTTCAGCCACTTAACAAACATTTTGCTAAGAATAGGATCCTAATTCAAAATAAGATGAGTTAACACGGCTGTGAGGAACCAGAAAACAGCAGCAACAACAACAAAGGGTGAATGAATGTGTTCTATTGACTGGCCGAATATGAGACTGAATCAGCGCTGAGGAGCCTTTGGGAAATAAATAAAATGCATTCAAAGACTATGCAGTAAATAAAACAAAAGGGAAATGTGCATAGCAGGAAACACAGTGGGAGATCTATGAACACTATATAATCACTTTAACAAGTCTGTTTCTTTTTTTTTTTAATCTTTATTGGTACATTAAATATACACATCATGATTGCACTCCATAATGGGGATTTGTACCAGTATAAGACACACTTAATTCTCATTTTTTCCCATAGCCCTACCCACCCTACCACCCCCCCATACACATAAAATTTGTTTCCTTACTTTTTTGTTACAATCTCAAGGTTGTCCCCTTTCACCTTATTTTACATTGAGCATTTTCTATTTCACAATATACAACATACAATGCTAGGACTCATTTACATCTTCATTTTCTCATACCAGAGAAAAGATGCGATATGTACCTATCTGTGCCCTATTTATTTCATAACAAGTCTGTTTCTTAAGAGTCCAGAAAGTAGCCAAAGTTCATTTGCTTCAGGATGTTAGCATGAGAATATGATATTCTGGTTATGGGTTTGAGGCTTCTAGTCAGGCCCTGAGTGGTCCATACTCTGTTACGTGGTTTCCCTGTGGAAAGGCTGCCTCTCTGCTGAACTCTAGCCCTCTGTCTATAGCACAAAGGGTGGTGCCAGTAATAGAGAGTCAGAGTTATCACTTTCCTATTGACAGCACCAAATACCAACATCCACGAATCATGTTCTTATCCTATGGCTGGCTGGCTCCATGTCAGGAAGGATTTGATGGAAGGGCCTGGATGGCAGAAAGCTGCTCACGTCACAGTTTCCAGGAAGCAGACAGGGAGGAGCTGGGGAAGGAGGTGAATCCTCCCCAGTCATCCCTGAATGATTTACCTTTATGGAGGCCCCACCTTCTAAAGCACCTTCAGCCACTGAACCCACGTACGCATGAGTAGGACCCCTTTACAAGCCCTGCCAGTGAACACATGAGGGGTCATTCTCGACCTAAACCATAACATGCAGTATTTACAAAAGTTCCCATGACATATGCAAAGAGGGTGTCCTCGACTAAACGTAACAAAATGATGGCCCATACTTGGTCACTCAGGCAAATGCCAGGTCATGTAGAGATTTCACCTCCACAGCCTTGGCTACAGGAAAGGAGCTGCAGCAAAAGCAGGTGTTGATGTGCCTTCTGCAGCACACAGATACAGGCTAGGCTGCCTGCCAGTCAGAACCTCCAGGGCAGGAAAGGTTTCCCTAAGAGAGGAATCCCTAGAAACCAAGACCTACACCTGGGTCAAGGGGAGGCTTCTGAAGTCACCTCCAGAAATCATAGGTTCTTATATCTCATTTAAGTAAAGATTCTACCACACAAAACAGAAACTGCACCAATGAAGAAATTAGTCTGAGTATTCCTGTGCTAACTACCTAAGCCTAAGGTATCGATTCAGATGAGAAAATTCTATAAATTGATTAGTCATGTCTAGTGCCTTCACTGGAATTCGTTTGCACACAGGAGTCACATGATTAACTTACTCCATGTATTAGGCACTTTCTTGTCACTGGAGCAAAATACCTGACACACACAATTTAAAGGAGAAGGTTATTTGCTCCCAATTCAATCTAAGATAAGCTGGTGCCAAGGCAGGAGGGCAGGACAGAAGAGCCTGGCAGAGCACAGCTACTCATCCCATGGCACCCAGGAACCAGCAAGAGAAGGGACAAGAATAAACCTCCCACATTACACCCAAGTGACCCACATCCAAGTGTGGCCCATGTTTAGCTATGGCGCACATCCTAATAGCACAGTTAGTGACTGAATTCATCATTAAATAAATGTACTGATGAACATGGCATGCTACAATCCAATCCCCTTACAAACTTGTGAGACTTTTGGGGCACACTTTAAATCTAAACTGTGACACTCCAAAATTAATTTAATATAGGGAAATAGGATAATTTAGGTGCTCACTGAGTGTAAGGAACTTTCTAAAAGTTGTATGTGAAGTACTTTTTTCAAGTTTCATGGTCACTTCTGCTAAATGTTTCTCCCCATTTCAAAGGTGAAGAAAGTGAGACTAAGGCCTAGCTTTCAAAGTCAAAGTTGCTCATGAAGGACAAAGTCTGAAATTGGACTCAGGCAGTTTTGTGATCCTATGGTATAGTGTCTACTCTTAAATGATTGCTATTATTTTGTTCATTGATGTAATCTAAAAAAATAGCAGGATGTGTCAACATTTGCAAGCAAAGAAAAAAAATAAAAAATACTAGTTTGTTCTGATTGTGGAATGCCCTATACTGTGTCTTTCAATTTAAAAATCTATAATTACAAAGGTACCTCAGTTCATAAACTTTATTCCTTGCTTGATTCTGGTTGCAAGCTAAATTGAATACAAATAGAATCAAATTTCTCCATAAGGTGCAATGTTGATAAAGTTAATCTGTTCTGACACTTACGAAAGTGTTTCCTACTTGATTTTGGTCATGAAGCAAATTTAATTTTCCAAGAAGTTTCCATGTGAATAAGGTTAACCTGTTGTGAACCATAAATATTCTTTAACCACAAAAATGAAACAATACAGCAGAGTATGAAGAGAGAAAATACCAACCTTATTGGAGATGAATTGTGATGTGGGGAACTAACAGATAATTTCGGGATAAGGTCATTGGTGAAAGGGGAGTTCCCCTTCTGAAGGACATCAAAGAGATTTCCTTCCAGGGTTTCCTTTCTTCTTTGTATTTTAGCTGCAGGGTCTAATGTTAGCTGACCAATCTGTCTAATGTTTTTTGCCTACACTGTATAATGTTCTGGAAATGAGAGACCCCATTATCGTTCATCAGTTTCAACACTGTTCTTTACATTTATGTTGGTGCGGTGGTTCTTAAAGAAATGCTGACACTCATTCTAGTTTTCCATGATTGTATCACATCACTGAGAAACTCCTCCCTCTTCCTTTTCCTCAGCCAAAAGAACTGTAATAGCACTGTCTGCTGCTCACTCTGGATTCAATGAGATCTTCCCTCATCAGCTCTTCCTTATGATCCTCAACAGCCCCTGTACTCTGCACCATTGATGTCCAGACCCATCCTGTTGCCCATGAATACAATCTCCTCCACTACCTGCACATCAGACCCTGCAAAGTCACATTTGGTGAGACGTTCTTTCCTCCATGCTGAGTTTAAGATCCAGCATGTGGCTTTTTCTTAGGCTTTTCAGTGAGGCTGATGCAGTGGAGGACACCGATATGTTTTTTCCAGAACTTTTTAACAATCAAGGCCATCTCTTCAGTGACATTAAAGCACCTGGAGAAGAACATCTTTGTATAGAGTTGAAGCTGGAGATCACCTGGTGGCCCATGGGCTGTACAAGAGATGTTCTGTTGTAGGGGAGAACTTGACTTACATGAAGTTATACTCAGCATTTATATTATTCACCAAGGCTGTAGGGTGTGTTGGGGCATTGTCCATCAGAACAAAAAGCACCTTTTAGGCAATTGGTAGAAAAACATTTCTTAATCATGACTGTGAATGTCTTGGGCACCCATTCCATGAATTGTCTTTGGACCCATGCTTTCCCACTGGCTCTCACCTGAAAGGCAGTCTGGCCTTGTCCACATTCTGTTCCCTGAACACTTGAGAGGTCTGAGAACAGTACATCTGTAGTGCTGTAATCTTCAGATCAGATCCAGCATTTGTACATGACAAAAGGTCCATCTGTCCCACCTTGGACCCAGGTAGTGTCTTTTCCTCCTGATAGATGTTGTGCTGTCACGTCTCCTCCAGAAGAGGCCTGCTCATCACAGCTGAGCACTTGCTGAACAATGTGTCCTTCTGCCTTCATGAATTCCAGGAACTCCTTCTTATAGGCTTCTGTAGTGGCCTTATGTGAACTGGAAGCATCCTGCTGTCTTACACACAGTGGATGCCCCTTCTCTTGAAGGATTTCTCAAACTACCCTCTGCTGGCTTCAAATTTATCACTTGCTGCATTTCTATAGGAGTTTTCTTGCAATAAATCACAGTGCAATTTCCTGTCTTTTCACAATTCACAGCTTCTCAACCCCTATCACCTGCCAGCTGTTTCTCACCTGGCCACACTAACAAAAGTTTTTCCACCTCTTCTAGCACTTGCATCCTCTGCTTCATTAACATGTTACTCTTGTTGTCACATCAGTTTTTTTGATGACATCTTTATTCCTGAAAACAGTTGAGATTATTGACTTTGCCATCTTCTACTCCAAGGCCAGCTCGGTCACTGGAATACCACACACTCTTCTACAATTTTCTTTTTCAATTGAGTGGCTATTTTCTTCAAAACCTTCTTGTTATCATTTCTCTGTATATTCTTGTCACTTTCATTACAACTCTGCACTTTCTTTTATCTATCCATGTTTACTCTGCAAATTTTTTGGAGATGTACTAGATTGAATATACTGTAAAGTACTGTTTGTGTTAAAAGGATGCCAAAATCTTCAGAGCAAATGTGCACAGGTCCATCCAGGACTGTGATCTCAACCAGAAGCCCTGAGCACGAGTCAGAGCTGAAAAGATGGCTGCACTTGCATCTGTGGGTAAGTTGGTCACACCTGTATTCATCACCATTTGTGGAGTTTGCAAATGGAAGCACAATCTTGCCAAGCACGTCTGCTCACGAACCAAACTGTTTTCAAAGAGAAGCATTTGTGAGTCAATGCAGTACAGTAATACAGTATTATTAGGTAGCCTAATTAGGAAAAAACAACTGAAATTCCTTCTATCTCCAACATGATATTACCACATTTTCCATATTAACTGCGCTTATTTGAAATGTGTATATATTATACAAAAAGTAAAAAATTGTTATATAAAATTATATCCTTAACAGTAAAATTCATAATCATAGCAATAACAATCAAATGTGCATTAGTATAGCAGCTCATAACTTGCTATTTGGGGATATGATTTAGTATGACAGATAAAATTACCATGTGTTTAGTAAAGTGGCAAGAGTGAGTCATTTGCAGAAATATAATTGGAAAGTAATCCCATACCTGCTAACCAAGTTCCCTTCAGACTGCTATTATTATTATTAAGTTAAATATATTTTTAGCAAAAATCAGTCAATTAATTGTGGTCATACATAATGAACAACCAAGGACAAACACATAATTTTGATTAGCGATATGATTCAGTTCTTTAAAAGAAGAAGAATTTCACAATTACCAGCATAATTACTGTTTAAAATTTTAATATCCATTTAACACAGTCTATCTCTTATCTAATTTGATTTCTATATTTGTTCTCTTCTTGATATGAGCCCTGAAATATAATTTAAGACAGAACAAAGACAAGGTGTTGACCGAAAGAGCCCTCAGAGAATACATTTAGGAAAGTTACATTTGAATCTGATCATCTGTTCCAGTTAAAATGTTAATAATCTCTAAACTTGCAAGAAACAAGTTGCTGGGCTGCAGATTTAGCTCAGTGGTTCCAGCACTTGCCTTGCAAGCACAAGGGCGGGGGACTGGCTAACCACGTGTGACAAAGCTAGGCCCTATCTCAAAGAAAAAAGAAATGAATTGTTATTTTAATTTTAGGGATCGAACTGACAGATGCCACGTGGCAGCTGAAGGGCAGTTTGGAGAGGGCAGACACGGAAGCATCATATCAGTCCAAGAAAATGATCACCATTATTTTTCCAGGAAAAGAGATCGTATTTGTGACTTCGTGTGGCTCGTATGTTCCTTCTTATTCTTCATAGTTTTGCAAGAAGCATAAAAGGTTGTACTAAATAGCAGACTCCTTCAATTTCCACAAACACTAAGGAACATGATCTAGGGGCCAATGATGAGACTAATTTCTGGTGGTCAGGGGCGCACGATCCGGCCTCCCATCCTGGCCAACTGGACCTGCACTGAGGCAGTGGCAGCCCAGCGCCCTCTGTGCGCACAGCCACTTGGTGGAGTTCATTTCTTGGTGAAGTGTAAATCACTGTGGAGAAGGATCGGGCTGGGCTCTGACCTGTGAACTCCCAACAGAGTCTCTGGCTGTGCTGCCTTACGTTGAGCTGGATCTTGCCAGTCCAACGCCTTGTCCATGTACACAGAGGTTCTGCCTTTCAGAGGAGGGGCTGGAGTCCTGGAGGAAGGAGCCGCCGCTGATGCCTCCATCCAGCAGAGCTTTCATTCCCAGACATGGGCCGCCCTGAGGGGGCTGAGTCAAGTCAGCTGCAGAAAAACAGCACGGTGCAAAACTGAGACTCCTCCCACGCCCCACCCCCACCCCCCCGCACTGATGATTCAACTCAGGGGCTTCCCACTACACTATACCCTTGTTTCTTTTGTAAAAATGATTTTTAAGACACGGTCTCCCTTAAGTTGCTAGGTTGCCCACACTGGGCTCAAGTTTCACATTCCTCATCCCAACCTCCCAGAGAGCTAGGAAGACAATGATGTAGGCCCAGCTTGATGAGATGCCTTTCTCTCTCTCTGTCTGTCTGTCTCTCTCTCTGTCTCTCTCTCTCTCTCTCTCCCTCTCTCTCTCTGAGACAGGGTCTCACTTTGTAGCACAGGCTGGCCCTTAGCTCACTACTTAGCCCAGGCGAGCCTCTGACTCAGAGCAATTCTCCTGCCTTTGGCTCCTACACAGGATTACAGGCATGAGCCACCACTCCTGGCACTGTGGTGTGTGGTGTTAAATCCTGGTGGATGTGAGTCACCACACCTGGCATTGTTGTATATGGTTACCAGATCAAACCAAGGACCTTGCACTTGCAAGGCAGGCCCCGGAACCACTGAGCTAAATCCCCAGCATATATCTTTATTTCTTGCAGTGCTGGCATTATTAAAATCTTTCAGGCTTCATTTGGTAATGTGCTTTTTGGAGAATGGGGTTATAGTTCAGGGGTTGGATGCTTGCCTACTTTGTACCATGATCCTGGGTTTGATTCCCAGACTACACAATCATAAAGATAATAGTATGTCTTCTTTAGCTGCTTTTAATATTTTCTCTCTTTCACTTTTGGGCCAGTATTTATTAATTTTATTATAACAGCATTTTTCTTGGTTTTTGTTTGGTTGGTTTTGGTGCTTCTGTGCTTTTAGAGCATTTTAGAACTCTAGGTTTAAAGTTTTCATCAAATTAGAAAAGGTAACTGGCTATTATTTCTTTTGTGCTCTCCTATTTTGTGGAATTCCAACTATTAATGTGTTTTGTCACCTGGCTGACCCTGCACCACAGCTCCTTGACAGTATTTCTGGTCTCATGTTTTCAAAAAAAATCTGTTATATTTTGGATTTTTTTCTTTCTCCCCTCCCCGGCCCTCCTCTTCCTGTCCTCTCCTTTTCTTTGCCTTGTTTTCTCTTTTTCGGTGTCTCCAGATTTGCTACTCCTTTGGATTGTAAAGATTCCTGTTGTTTACCACACCTAATATATATTCCACTTTGGATATTATATTTTCTTCATTTCTAGAAGTTTGTTTTGAGACAATCTGTTTCATTGTTCTCTACCTTACTCATGTTTTACAAACTCTTGATCATATAAGACACAGTTATAATATCTGTTTTTATTTTTGGAAATACTGAACTGAACTTAGAGCCTTCACACTGATCTCCATCTCCACACTGTATTTTTAAGCTTCTCATTTTATTTCGAGACAAAGTCTCACTAAGTGACTGAGTTAACCATGTTGTGCTTGAACTTGACACCATCTGGAGAATATCTCCCAGAGTGCTGAGATTATAGACATGTGCCAACATAGCTTCTAAAATAGCTATTTTAAAGTCCTTAAATATTAAATTTATCATTTATGTCACTTTGAAACTTATCTATTATTTTCTTAAAATTGTTAATTACATTTTTCTGATTCTTTGCATATCTAGTAAGTTTTGGTGGTGAATCTATGCTGTTGAGTACCTGATTTTACCATTCTAAAAAAGTAATTTTGAATTTTATATGGCATACCCTAGGTCACATTCTAGAAGCTTGGTTTTAATTCCACGTTAGTTACAGAAAATAAATCAGTTCTAGGGCTGAGCGTTTAGCTCAGTGGTGCCACAGCCTACCTGACAACTGCAAGGTTGTGAGTTAAACCCCAGTAACATCCAAAAAAATTTCAATTTTAATTGTTTCCAAGCTTTTTGAGGACCTTCCCCCATGTCTAGTTCTTAGGACTTCTTCCTACTGTGCCTAGTCCTGTGTGAGCTCCACAGGCAATTCTGTTTCTAATAGTTTTTCACCTACCTGATAATCATGGAACTGTAGCATGTGGACAGTGCCTTGAGCACACCCACTACAGATTTATCCAACTGTGTCATCCTTATGCTTGGCCACATCCTTGGCCTCCCCAGCTTCTGAACTCTGAGCCTTTGTAATTCAGTGGAGCTGTGTGGCTTTTGTCGAGCACCTTTCTACACCTTGTGCGGGACCTTTCTTGGCAGAGATGCAGCCGTGGTTCCAGGATCTCTTGCTTCCCATTGCCCTGTGTTACAAATGTGTCCTGTCTTTGATCTTGTCTGATTTTCTTGGGCGCCGTCTGGTCTCACTGCTTCCATCATGACTAGAAGCAGAAATCTCATGTAATCATTTTCAAGTTAAAATTTCATGTCATTATTTTCAAGTTATTTTTATATAACGAAAGTCAATCAAGACTCTTTCATGGTACGTTTTCCAATTTTTTTTTCCTTACGATGTTTTGTTGGATTGCTGTTACAAAAATGTTTTCTTCTGCATAAATCAAATCTATGAAATTTTATAGTACACGGCTTATAATCTTTTCCACTGAGATGGTAAAACATTGAGTTCATGTTTCCTTATTCTGTTTGTCTGTTGTTCCTAATGTTTGCATAGTTGATCCACCTGCTATTTATCTTGAAGTTAGAATAAAACTGGGAATTCACTCTAGAGGTTAGATGGTTGTGCAAAATCACTGATTTAACTATCTTTCTCCTTCTCTGTGAAGTACAGATGGTCCACACCTAGGATGATTTAACTTATAATTTTTGGCTTTATGATGGTGAGAAAATGATATGCATTAGGAAGAAACCATTTCACATTTTGACTTTGGATCTTTTTCTGAGCTAGTGTTATGTGGGATGTTCCTTTCTCTCAAAGCCACAGTTTCCAGTGCAAATCCAAGTTGGGGAGGATACAGCCCCAAGCCATAGTGCATATGCTGCCAGGACTTTCTCTGTATGGTCATTAGGTACATTTATGATACTTTCTACTTTATGATGACCATGTTAGGCATAACTTGTCCTAAGTGAAGGAGCATCTATCTACGTGACTTTCACTCTTTTATTTTGAGAGAGCGTCTTGTTTTGTAGTTCAGGCTGGCCTTAAGCTCACTATGTAGCCCAGGTGGGCCTCAAACTCACAGCAATCCTCCTACTTCTGCTCCCAAGTGCTAGGACTACAGGTGTGAGCCACCACACCCGGCCATTCTTGACTATAACTGCCTTTACTTTTGTTTTCTTTCCCTTCTATTATTCTTATTGTTCTTTAATTCTGTCCCTTTCTGCATTTGAAGATTCTTAGGATAAATTGTCCTCTCTTTGCCTCACTTTTCAAGATTTTTCTAACCTCCCTCTGTTCTCTACCAGGTTTATTATTTTGGATGAAAATGAATTCTGCCAAAGGAATGGAAAAAATTTTCTATGGGACTTTGAGTAGAATTTGGCTGGCTTTTTAGGGGAACTGAAAGAGTGCTAAAATCATAAGAAAACATATTTTTCTATTAAGAGAAATCTCATATTTATAGTTTCATATGTTATATATTCACATATTTTCATTTAGTCACATATTGGTATTGCTTATAGTTTCTACAGATAACTTAATTTCATTTAGATATTTTAAGTGTTTTTTTCAGTGACCTTTGTTTTATTTTCCTGTTGGTAATATGTATGAAATTTAGAATTTAATGCACCACTTTTGTCATGTTATATAAATATTTGTTGTTCATAGCACTTTCAGTTGTTTGTCTGCAGTTTTTCTAGTTATTTCTTCCTCTCATTGGAGAACAATGGCTACTTTATAATCTTTTTCTAACATTACCTCATCTGAGTTTATATCAACACATGGGTGGGAACTTTGAGCTGCTACTGAGAGGGCAGAGAAGTATAATTAAGCATAATGTTGACTGTTGGCCTGTGCAGGGGAAAGTGTTGCAGCACAGAATTTAAGAACACATTCTGATCTATTTCAATTTGATTTTAATATGGAGTTAGAGATGTGGGTCTAGAGTCATTCTTCTGTGCATGGATGACAAGGATTCCTAGCACTGTTTGTTAGAGGGGCTATCTTTTCTGCACCATTTGTTTTTAGATCCTTTTGTCAAAATACAGGACCTGTTTCTGTGTCTTACATTCTATTTTGCTGGCCCACATCTCTATCTTTTTGCCAGTTCCATGCTGTTTTTAATCACAGAAGCTTTATAATGTAAATTGAAATGGAAATTGTGATGCCACAAATTTCACTTTTTTAATTAATTAATTTATTTATTTTTGCTGAGAATTGCTTTGGATGTTCTTGATAGCTTCTGTTACCATAAGGTTTTAGGATTTTTTTCTAGTTCTTTGAAGAATGTTGTTGGCATTTTGATTGGAGTTGCAATAAATCTATGTATCATTTTTGGCAAAACTACCTTTATTTTTATTTATTTATTTATTTTTGAGACAGGGTCTCCTTTAGTAGCTCAGGCTGGTCCTGAACTTAGCCTCCAGCTCAGCAATCATCCCTGCCTCTGCCTCCCAAGATCTGGGATTACAGGTGTAAGCCACCACACCCAGCACTGTGGTCTGTAGTACTGATTGCTGATGGATGTGAGTCTCCATGCCCAGCCTTGTTGTATGAGGTTACCAGGATTGAACCCGGGCCCTTGCACTTGCAAGGCAGGTGCTGGAACCACTGAGCTAAATCCCCAGCCCCAAAATGATCATTTTGACAATACTGGTTCTATTTATCCAGGAATAGATGCCTTTCTATTTTGCAGTGTCCTCTTCAATCTCTTTCTTCAGAGTATTATCTTTTTGTTGTTGTTGTTTTTACCCCTTTGGTTAGATTAATTCCTAAGTATCTAATTTTCTGGAAGTTACCATGATGGAATTACTTTTCTGATTTCTTTCTTGGTATGTTCACTATTGGAGTATGCGAATGCTATTAATTGCTTTGATTTTGTATTCTGCCACTTTGCTGAATTTGTTCCTTAGCTCTATTATCTCTTTGAGTCTTCTGAGTGAAGGATGATATGATTTTAAAATAAAGATAGTTTCACCTATTTTTAGTTACAAACATGTATAGATAAACAAGAATACAGATCTGGCAGATTCAGAGCACACTTGCATCTCTGTTTTGGAAACTCTAGCGTGTCACAAGGATTACTCACATAAGCCAGGCCTCCATTTTCCTCATCTGTAAAGGGGGAACAATGACATCTGCCTCGCAGCATTTTCATTCATTAATATTTATAAAACATATAAACAATCCTGGACTGTGTTTCAAAACTAATGTTATTCCTGAAGCTTTCTAGAAAGTGTTTTTGGTAGTTTCTGAATTTTAGTTATTTCTACCCTTTCATTCAGTTTTTGGATTTAATGTCATCTATAAAGATTTAATTATCTCTTATTCTTTTTTTTTTTTTTTTTGAGACAGGGTCTCACTTTGTAGTTCAGGTTAGCCCTGAGATCAGCCTCAAACTCACATCACAGCAATCCTCCTGCCTCTGCCTCCCAAGTGCTGGGATTACAGGCGTGAGCCACCACACCCGGCACTGTGGTATGTGGGACTGATTGCTGCTGGGCGTGAGTCTCCACACCCAGTATTATATGTGGTTACCAGGAATCGAACCCCGGTCCTTGTGCTTGCAAGACAGGCGCCGGAAGCACTGAGCTAACTCCCCGGCCCATTTCTTTTATTCTGATTAATATTCTTATTCATGTAATTGGTTGATGAGATTTTTAAGAAAATAAGTGCAAAGTTTATTTATCAAAACTCTTTTTCTACTATCAATTAAGTTCTGGTGGTTTCTTTTTACCATAAACATAATTTGTAAATCATTCTAATTACACAGAATAAGCAAAAGACATGCACCACTGAAAAACGCAAAAAAGTGGGAGCCTCTCAGCCCCAGTTTTGCTAGAGTTTTTATTTGCTTTGCATCCTCCTCTCTACCCTTAAGCACATGCAGACATATTTATATATTTATCCACCTACAAGTGCATTTTGAATGGCCAGGTACTATACTGCCAGGAATCTCTTCACTTCACAGTGTGTCTGAATAAGATGCTCAGTGCAGTAAAAGATCTACCTGTTTCTTCTCTACAGTTTCCTCCCACTGCATCCAAGTCTTCCATGAAGAAGCACTCCCCTACAGGCACAGACCCTTTGCACAAGGTCCTGTGATTGTTAAGATCCGAGAGTAGAATTGCTCCATCAGAGCACATGTCAGTCTTGAACTGTGGTACCTAGTGCTTTGCAGTGAGTGTCCATAATCACAGAACCAACAGTACTTTCTGCGAAGAGGAGAATATCTCTATATAGTCATGAATGATTTCTGTTTTTCCAGTGGAAGGGTTAAATGGCGTTTTCTCTAAGCAGAAGAGAACCATTTCTTAATAGCTGCATCTGCATTTGGATGTAAGCTGTCTTTGTCCTCCTTCTCCCAGCAGAGCAAGGCCATTTGGTGAATTTGGTTCAGAGCAATTGCTCACAGTTAACAGGATGTTTCCCCAGTGGGTCAGTGAGTGCTTTCTTCCTTTTGGTTGCCTTTTATCAACTGCTGTGCTGTTGACTTGCCTCCAATCCCTCTAGTTAGAAAAATTTAAGCCAACAAAATTGGTTCAACATAGCTTCCTTCCCTGGTGCCACTCAGTGTCCAGGCACTTTTGTGAAGAGAAGGAGCACTGTCCAATGAGTGCCTGCTTTTTTCTCACTCTTCACCTGCGATTTCTGATCCATGTCTAGTCCTGGGTTTCTCTGAGGGATTTTTCAGCTGGGGCCCATCTTTAGATATGGTCTCAAGAATCCAAACTTCACAGTATGGCAGACAGTTAAATTAGTTAGAAAATGTCATGAGGCAGTTGGGCAGGGCTGGGCCTTCAGCACAGAAAACAATTGAGGCACATTCACTGAGGGTTAACATTAGAAAGAGAGAAACTATTATATCCACTTACTTCCCCTAAGGATGAATAGTAATGATTGATATTCTAAACAGATATTGATCATCTTAATTGGGAACCACAGTACCCCCAGGAAGTCCGTGTATGCCTGCTATGTGACAAGCTTCTTCATTTGATCTCCACGTGATCAATATCACCTGAGCTGCTGTACTTGTAATTTTATAGGCCTGTTGTGATTTTGTCCCACCTCGTGCCCATCTTGTGATTCTCCACTGGGTCTTACAGTGTGTTCCACTCTGTACTCACCTCATCTACTGGCTGTGCCCCCTAAAACACCATGGAGAAGAGAGGGGGCAGGCAACCCATTTTACGGCCCTCCTTCCATCTCTCTTAGACAGAAGCTACTTTTCTCTCAATAAATACTGTTGTAGGTAGGTAAGCTAGACATCTTGCAGGCAGACAAGCTGACTCATGAGAAGCTCACAGGAAAGAAAACTTTCACTAAATGTCAGTAAAATCAAAGGGAAAAAACTACCCCTTCCAGATAACAGTGACTGATAGGCCTCAATCTCCTCCTGGGATGAAGGGTTAATATCTTGACCCACCTCTCCAGGAACGCAATGATTGCAAATCCTTCCTGGGCTGAAGAGCCAGGACCTTACCCTACCTCTCCAGGAAAAGTCTCCTGACTGAAAATTTTGACTTGATTTTTCACTGCATTCCCATCTGGTCAGCGTTACCTAAGCAACTATACTTGTAATCTTATGGGTTGATCATATTTTGTCCATTCTGTGATTTCTCATTGTACCAATACTACCTAAGTGACTATACTTGCAATGTTACTGGTTGACTGTAATTTCATCCCACCTTAAACCCACCTCACCTTGTGGTTTTGCTCCATAGAAACCCCCTGGAAAGTAAGATGGGTGGGTTTTCCCATTCTCCACGTCCTCCTTCTGTCTTCCTTAGGAAGAATCTTTCTTTCTCCATAAAGTTTTCCTACTCTTAACCTCTGTCGTTTTTAAAATTCATTCTTCAATTTTAGAGAACATGAACTTGCATTTTAGGTATCTAACAAGTGGGGAGCTAACTTTGCTCCCCTGTATCAATACTACTACTTTTAATCTTTATTATTCCTAGAATTCATTCATTGGTTTTGAGGACACTAACTTGCATTTTGAGTAGCTGGCAGGTTGGGAGTTAAAATATTTCCCTTACATTATTTGGATTAATTTGGTGCATTATACTTGAATCCTGTCAAGTGGGTTTAGCTAGAATCTACTGCCCTTGAAATCTGATCACCACTCATATCTGATCAAAGTTCACCTTCTACCACCAGCTGATAGCTGTCTACTTTCTCTTACCTTCATTGAGAAAACTACTAGGAGTGATTTGCAAAATAATCAAAAACCTAATTTTTTACCCTTCTCACTTTCTTCTCCCTCCTAACACCTTGGCTGTAAATTCTCAGATTTTCCTTATTGCATTCAAAATTCTATACAATATTTCTTCTCGGGGCCAAGGATTTGGCTCAGTGGTTCCAGCATCTGTCTTGCAAGCACAAGGACCTGGGTTTGATCACCAGTTAACCGCATACAATACTGGGTGTGGAGACTCACACCCAGAAGCAATCAGTGCCAGGTGTGGTGGCTCACTCCTGTAATCCCAGTACTTGGGAGGCAGAGGCAGGAGGATTGCTGTAATGTAAGTTTGAGGCTGAGCTCAAGGCTCAATTTTTCCTCTGTTGTACAACCCTTGTAGTAGTTTGCCTGAATAAAGTTGGCTTTGCTAATCTTCTTCCTGGTCATGAATAATTATTTTCTTTAAAAGCTCCCACCACTGGACTAGTGGTTCCTTTAGAGATTTACAGAATGTGTTCATGTGATGGCAAGTCCTGCTTGAATTCATGGGAGTTTTTCTCAGCTTCCATTTGGGTTCCAAGCATCATTCCACCCAGTGTGATGTGATATGGAGTGTCAGTCTGATTAATTAAGTAGAGAAGGATGCCTACTTCAAAATTCATTTTTGAAGAGTTTTATGAATGTATATTTTGTTACCATCCTCCTTGTTATGGGTGTATTTAGGTGTCCCCACAAAGCCTCATGTGCTCATGGGGGGTTCAACTGTAGCTGGATCTAGGGTGCGTGATACTGGGATTAAGGGTGTAAAGCATTAAATTAGCCCATTGATTGGCTTAGCATAATTTTGGGTGCAGATAATGGAAATTGCACTCTGAGTATGGATGGCACCAATCAATAGGCTTACAGCCTGGATGGAAGCTCCAGGGAGAGAGGAAAGGTGGGCATGGCTCCTGCCTGCCCTCCCATGGACTGTTTCTCCTCTGTGATGTCCCTCTACTGTGCCACTCTGTCTTGCAACCAGCTGAATACTGACTGGAACCTCTACAAACAGGGGGTTGAAATAAAACCTTTTCCTTCTGTAACTTCTGAAAGTTGGGTACTTTGTCTCAACGGTGAGCAAAGAAACCAAGACATTTCTTAAAAGTTTTAAGTCACATTCATCGCTGAGGCTCATTTTTAGTTTGCTGTAGACTGATAGGTTTTCCAGCAGGTTTGCTCCTCACCACTTCTGTAATTATGTGTTCCAGGCCTAAAACAAAACAGTTATGTTTCACTTCACAACAAGGATGTGTTAGCAGGCGGTAGCACCACATTTCTGTGTGACTTACACACACTCAGGTGTGATACATTTTTACTAGGTGATACAATCATGGAGAACCACCACCGTATGTAAGCTTTGTTGTTGGTAGAAACATCATTATTCTAAAGTGTAGAAGTACAAATGCAGCCATTTTAGCACACACATAACTGGCTGTGGAGCAAGGTATCTCAATCAAGATATCCCTACATTGACCAAAGGAAGCTGTCACCTACATTATAGGCCTGAACATTGGAATTTACAAATATCTCTGTAACTGACAAATAATTATCACACTCAAATCAAAGTACATTATCCACTTTAAATCAAGATTCAGATGCACAGCCATTGTTGATGATCACTAATATCACCCTTAGATTTTTATTTAAGGTAAATATGTTTGATTCTTAGCACTCAGCAGTTCTGATTCAAATGGTTTAAAGTAAGGTAGAAATCTGTAGGTAATTCTAATAGTTGACCAGGTCTATGATTTTAGTAATATTGGCAACATAATTGCATAGACTGGAAATGTTTACCTTTTCAGTTCAGTTTTTAATATTTTAGTGGGAAATTCTTGGTTAGAGAAGAAGCAAGTTTCCCCAAGAAGAGCTAAGATATTTATTTTCATAAGGAGAAATAGAAAACATTCTATGATTAAATGCAGAAGGTGTATCTTATTAAATTTATGTAATTTTCACTGACAAATATTTGTTAGTTAGGGAAACACATTAAATCACAAGTGGAGAAAAATAATTTCTCAGTGTTCTAAATTGAAATGTGTCAAAAAATACCAATAGCTGATAAAACTTTGGCACTAAAAACACTAACACATTGTGGACTGGAGCTTGTCTGCAACACACATAAAGCTTTCTGCAAAGGATCTACTCCCACTCTACATCAGTCACTGAGAGGAGCACTCCAGCTGCCAAGATGTGAGAATCGTCCAGCCTTCTCTTCAACCATGTGACTATCGGTTTTCAATGAGGATGAACTCAAAAGTTAACTTTCAGAAGCTATAAACATTGATTAATTTGTCCCACATGTTCACAAGGAAATGGAAACGACATCATAGTCATGTATTCTAATATAGATGTAAGAAAGTCAATTTTATCATTCAAGTCCAGAGCGATGATATAGAATTCAGGATTTACAAAGTTAAATAGGATGGCGAGAAATAACTAAGTCAGCCATGTTAAGCCTATTTCTTTCTTTGATTGTAACTATTTTTTGTAGTAATTTGACAGTTTAAAAATGTGTCAAATTTTCCTTTGCAACTTTCATTATAAGAACATGGTAAGGTTTAGAACATGAATGTCCCTGAAAGGCCTCATGTGCTCCCAGGTGGGGGTGATAGAAAGTGATTGGGTCACAGGGCTGCTGCGGTCAATGAAGGAATCATCTAATGCTGTCAGTAGCTGAATGTGCTATTGGGAGATGGGGCCTGGATGAAAGAAGTCAGTCACCAGGGAGGATCTGTTTCCTTTCTTGGGGCCTTCTTTTGCTCTTTCTGCTTCCTATCAGCCATGATATGATCAGCTTTTTTCTGCTCTGTTCCTCTACCATGTTGTTTCTTCCCTTGAGTTTATCTTCTTCTGAAATCTGAGTGGAATCCTTGATGCCACAACTCTTGTATTTTTCATTTTTATAAAATCAGTGCTACATGGATGATGTCAAGGTATGCCACCAGTTTGAGCAGTAGAGAGTCCCCTTGAATCATGGCTATAGTAACTTCTGTGTGGAGTGTCCGAACAGCTGAGAATTGTAAATCAAATCCTGGGAAACCAGCTCCCCAGATGGCCTTTCTTGGGCAGGATGTCCTGAGCTCTCTTAAAGCACTCTTTCACTTTTGCAGTTATGAGCCTGTGAAGGATAGGGTCACATTAATTTTTCATTTGCTCAAAGTAGTTTCCCTATTGTCCTGATATAAAGTACTTGGTTTCTTTTGAATGCTAGACTTGTTAAGAATCAAGCTCTAATCTATTCCACATTTGTGCATGCCTCTTTTGGAAAACTGAAACATTTCAAGTTAGCCTTTTGTTCCATATTTCCACTGTCAATCAAACTAAAAAGTTAACAACATAACTCATGCCACAACCTGAATGGTGGGCTGCTTTGAAACTTCTTCTACCAGGTTAGTCTACTACTGCCTCAGGCTATTACCAAGTCTCAGAACATGAGAAAACTGTAGAAAAATTTTCTTCCAGAGCATAATACACATGGTCCTGCGTTCAAAGACCAATCGGGTACTTGTTCCCATCTGAAACTTCCTGAGCCTGGTCTTTACCATCTGCATTTTTATGAGCATTCTATTCTGAGTTTCAAGCAGAATATCCTGTCAAACTTGGCTTATAGCATCCTAATGCTTGTTTAGCCAGCATTCAGAAACCTTTCTAAATTCTTCCTAAAAACCACATCCAAAAGGCCTCTAAACCACATGAGTAGAAAGAACTCATAAGAGACTGGCTTAGTTTCTTGTCACTGAAACAATACCCAAAACTGACAATTTAAAGAAGAGGAGATTAATTTTAAGTCATAGTTATAGTGCATACTCTGCAGCATCTTGGGGGTAAATTACATAGTGGATCATCATAGTGGAGGAAAGATGCAGATAGTGACTAGGAAGCAAGAAGAGCAAAAGAAGGGTCCAGAGAGAAAATATACCATTTTCCTGTGATCAACCCCTTCTAGCCAGGCCATTCATCCAACAGCATATTCAGCTAGTGAATTCATCTGATGATTCCACTGATGACTATAGCACCTGATAATTTAACCACCTTCCATAAGTTCCACCTGTAAGTTCATGAGTCCTTTGAGGGACATTCTTGACCCAAGCAATAATAGCATGCATTTATATAAGCATAGAATATTTAATAGAATATAATCATATAAATAGAAATTCTATTTATGAAAACAATAGTAGAACAAGTACATCATCAAACTTTCTAAAATACTAATTTTGGAATATCTTAATAGTTTTTATGTAGATTTTACAAGTATTAAAATTTTATAGAAATAGTTGAGACTGTGTTATATCTTTCAGAAATCCAATTTTCTCATCTGGAACCACAAAAGACCTAGAATAGCAAAAGCAATTTTAAGCAATAAGGACATGGTGGGGGGGTATTATGATTCCCAACTTGAAACTATACTACAAAGCCATTGTGATAAAAACTGCACAGCACTGGCAAAGTAACAGACCCAAGGACCAGTGGAAGAGATTAGAAGATCCAGACACAACTCCAGATACATTAAGCCACCTCATCTTTGACAAAAGAGCCAGATATCCTCAGTTGAGGAAAGATAGCTGCTTTAACAAATGGTAGTGGAAAAACTGGGCTTTAACTTGCCAAAGGCTAAACTAGACCTATCTCTTTCATCGTGAACTAAACTAAAATCAAATTGAATTACAGCTCTAAACATTAAAACAGAAATACTAAACCTCCTGGAAAACAGGTTAGGTAAAACTCTTGGAGACACTGGCTTAGGGAAAGATTTTACTAACAAAACCTTTATAGCACAAGAACTAGCAGAAGAAGTCAACAAATGGGATCTCATTAAAAGCTTCTGCACAGCAAGAAAAACCACCAGTAGAGCTAAAACAAAACAAAACAAAACAAACAAACAAACAAAACCCCAGCAAAAAAATCTTTATTAGCTGTTCCTCAAACAAAGGATACTACCTAGAATATATAAAGAGCTTAAAAAAATCAGCCCCCCCCAAATTAAAGATGCATTTTAAAAATGGACATCTGAAATGAACATACACTTTTCAGAGGGAGAAGTAAAAGCCGTCAAGAAACATGAAGAAATGTTCAACATCACTTGTCATTAGAGAGATGCAGATGAAAATGACACTGAGATTTCATTTCAGTCCACAAAGAATAGCTGCTATTGCAAAATTAACCAGAAATAAATGCTGGCAAGGCTGCAGAGAGGAAGGAAACCCTCTCCACTGAGGGTGGGAATGTAGACTGGTGCAACTTCTGTGGAAATCAGTGTGGAGATTCCTCAAGAAACTAGGATAGCGGTCCCATTTGACTCTGCCATTCCCCTGCTTAGAATATACAAGAAAAAATGAAAGGAATCGTGTCATAATGACATATGTGCACCCATGTTCATAGCAGCTCAGTTTGTGATGATAGCTAAATCTTGGAAAGCCAAAATGTCCAAGAGCTGGAGAATGGATAAAGCAGTTAGGTTTTTTTTTTTTTTTTAATAAAATGGAGTATTATTCTACCATAAACAATGATGAATTTGAGTAATTTATACTCAAATGGACATACCTTGAGGACA
>PVIR01027129.1:0-23231 GCA_004026965.1 Petromus typicus
ACCACTCAGGGCGGGCAGCACTCACAACCTTAATCCTAGTGCCCTTCATTCTACACCATGAATCAATTCCCACATCACACAGCCTAGATCCAGCCACCTCTGAGTAAGGCCCACTTAGGACCACATGAGCCTTTGCGGGACATCCCGATACCAACCATAACAACTGACATGGACTCTGTTGACGACATGGTGGAATGGACAGAGAGCATAGCTTAAGGATTAGCTTGACTTGGACTTTAACCTCACACTATCCTCTAAACTTGAACCACTTATCCTCAGAGCTTTGTTTTCTACTTATTAATAAAAGGGGAGGTGATTTCACCCACTCTGATGTGAAGTTGCCCCTGAATAGGGAGCTGGCAGAGCCCTGAGTGATACTTAGAAATTCTGGCTTCCATCACTCCCTTGGCACTCAGACACTAAGCCTGAAGACTCAAACAATAGGTGGACTCTTCATGCACATGAAAAACGGGTAAGAAAATGACTAAAACAGAGAAACCAACCAGATGGTCGAATAAGAAATAAAGTTTCTGCCTTTACTGTTGGTATATGATAAGAGGCAGAATTATTCTACTGGAAAAAAGTGGACTAGATGGGCAAATGATGAAGATGCTGAGATTTCTGAGCCCTTTTAGGGAGTCAAAGATTACTGGTCAATGTAGAGAAAAAATCTTTTTTAAATGCTCTGCAGAAATGTGAACAGTTGCCTTTCTTGTATTTCTCAGGACCACCTACCCAGCCGGTGGTGAGAGAGGTAGATAGGAAGAGAAAAAGAATACCTGGGCCAAGGGAAGGAGGTGACTGTGGCTGGGCTAGTGTTTAACTATTTGACACTATTTTCCCAAAACTGAGGTTGAACCCAAGGCCTTTACATTGAACTCCATCCCAGTCCTTTGTATTTATTATTTTGCTACGTGGTCTTGCTGAGTTGCTCAGGCAGGACACAACTGTGTGATCCTCCTGCCTCAGTCTCCCAAGTGCTGGGTTTATAGGTTTATACACCCTCCTGCTGAGTGAGATTTTTTTTTTGGCAGTAAAGGGAATCTAACTCAGGACCTTGTGCTTATGAGGCAAGCATGGTGTCACTGAGCTACATTGTTGGCCTGAGTGGGATCATTGTTAACAATCAACCTCCCTATATATCAAAACCATTCTTAGTAATAATTACATAATGATTAATAATATCATTGTTTTTCTGATTTGTGATTCAAAGTAAACCATAAACAATTCAAAATGAAGAATAAATTTCAACATTAAAGGTATTATTCAAATTCACTAAACTCTATTATGCATGAGCTAATATTTTAACTTAGCAAATAATTCTTGATTTTTTTTTTACCGTTTTCCATTTTAAATGCAAATAATAACTCCAAGAGGGTGCCATAGGAGTGTGGTAGATCACTTGCCTATCACATGCTAAGACTCTGAGTTCAATTCCCAGCTGCATGAAAAAAAAAAAAAGCAAATATTTCCGTGCATAATTATATTTTTTTGTAACTCAATTTGACATGAGGTGATGGAGAGTGTGAGTCTACCTGTGGAATATGTTGGTTTACTTTCAGTGCTTGAAAATACACTCCAAGATAACTGGCTTGGGAAGATGCCATATAATTTTAACTTAACCTACATGCTGTGAGTGCGTTTTATATCTGAATAGAAAGGAAATACTTTATGAAATGTAAAAAAGAAAAATTCCAGAGGACCACATAGAATAGCCTGACAGAAATGACTCCTGTATTTTATCCTTAAAATCATTGTGCTTTCATTGATTCTTCTGTTTGAACACAGGGCTGAGATCTAAAGTGTATCTTAAGCCAAGTTGACTAATTCTGAAACACTCAGTTTGCTCTCAAAACATTCATGTAGTTTGTGTATGTACGAAACCCCCTGACTACTTCCTGGGATACAGTTTATATTAAAGAATAGTTAATAAAGACAGGCTAATCCGAAGCTTCCACATCTTACTATAACGTAACAGTAAGGCAACAAGTGTTTGGAATTTAGACCAACAAAAGATTTGGGGGAAGGGTGTTTCATTATTGACACTGTTTTGACTTGATGGAGCAAGAAGATAGTAACATGTAGCCTGGGTTTTGGTCAGTTGTACTATTATTTCCATATGCCCCTCTTGCTGCTTGCCAACATGGCAGTCTACTCTCCGCTGCCCCCCTAGACCACTGGCTATGGCAATACCCGTTTGGTGCCTATCCAAGAGCCACCCATTTCCTCTTCTAACGGAAGTTAATTTCTTTGTTATTAAACATTGACGTAGTTGGGTGTGATGACACACACTTGTAAGCCTAGCACCAAGGAAGGCTGAGGCAGAAGTGTCCCAAGTTTGAGCACAAGCTAGATAAAATAGTGATTTAGGGATACCTTGTGTCAAAATGAAAAATAAAGAAAGTGGTGCGAATGAAGCTCACTCCAAGGGCCTGGGTCCTTTCCCTGGAACCACAAAACACGGATGTGCTCAGGAAAGTCGAGCCTCTTTTCTCCCTTCAGGGAGTCAACATATTTTTAGCCAAATATGGCAGGTCACTTCTTTGATGGTGAGGGGCTGGTTTTGAGTAAGCATGTGACTAGATTTTGGCCAATAAAAGTGAGGATAAATCTGTTGGGGTGGGGATGGAGAGCTCCTGGAAAACATTTGCCTTTGTACTAAATACAGATCAAAGCTGAGCATGACAATGTATACCTGTAATCCCAGTTACTTGAGAGGAGGAGGCAGGTTCCAGGCAAGTCTGAGAGATTTAGTAAGACTCTTGTTTCAAAATAAAATTAAAAGAAAAAAGATTGTAGTTCAGTGGGACAGTGCATTGTATGTTACTCTGGGTTCAATTCCCAGTACAGAAAGAAAGACAAAGAAAGAAAGAAAGACAGAGAAAGAAAGAAAGAAAGAAAGAAAGAAAGAAAGAAAGAAAGAAAGAAAGAAAGAAAGAAAGAAAGGAAGGAAGGAAGGAAGGAAGGAAGGAAAGAGTGAGTGAGTGGGGGCCAGGGATTTAGCTCAGTGGTTCCAGAGCTTGTCCTGCAGAATTCTGAGACGGGGGCTGGGTGAATGGAGCAGGGCAGGGTCCACGTGTGCCTTTATAAAACAGTGATCTGTAATGCCCAGGGAGACTACAATCTGTACCCTTCACAACACCTTTCCCAACCAAACAGGCGGCATAGAGGGTAAAGCAGTCACAGGGGAGAGGAAATCAGGGGCCCCAGGCCAGGACCTGACTCAGTGTTGGACCTGCTTCCCTAGAAAACAGAGCCCTGAAGCCACCTTACCAAGCTCAGGCATCCTAGGGACCAGGCAGGCCCAGGGAGCTGAGAAAATGAGAGTTCCTGGCAGCGCCTCAGAGGTGCCACCCCGCAGGCCGCTCCTCCACATCCAGTCTCACCCGCTTGCGATGGTTTTTTTAAAAAGTCCACGCAGAGGGGAGAGAAAGGAAGTCTAGGTGTTCCTCGCCTCAACTTCCGGAAGCCAGATCTCCTGCAGGGAAAGCAAGGCTGTCCTGTTGCGGGTGTGGACAGAGAGAAGATAAGGGGCAGTCCAGGGACCTGGGAAAACCGCTACCATTGTGTGTGAGATGTCTGGGCCCAACAGTTGTCCTCCAGCAGGCAGGGCCACCCTGCCCCCCACCTGCCCTTGTCTTTCACCTTGTGTGACACACACCCTCACGGAGGCCTTTGACCCCTTCTCCTCCTTCCTTCTGGTCCCTCTCCCATCACCCTTCCAGTTTGCTTTCCAAGCAAGTTCCCCGGGTGAGTGTACGGCTCCATCTGTGCCTTCAGTGAGAGTAAAGAGGAATTATTGCTGCTCCCTGCTCCGCTGGCTGGTAGAATTAGCCCAAAGCCGTGTTTATTACGCCATGGAGCTGGATGCCACGTTTAATGTGCTGTCTGCTCTGACCCCAGGTGTCTCTCTGCATCGCTGCTCTCCCACCGGCGGCCCGCAGTCTGTGGCTTGGCCGAGGGTCATTGCTGACAAGTGTATTACCGGTGTTTATCCATATTAAATCTTGCATTGGTGACTGCCTTTTGCCCATTTTTCTCAACTCTCGGCGGTTCTCCTACAGTTTCCCTTCCTGCCTTGTCTCTTTGCCCTTCGTGGAAAGGCAGATTCTCTGAAGTCAGGAATTCGATTGCAGCTTCGCTCTCCCAAGATGCTTGTGAAGAGTAAAGACGTTATGAATGGCCCTGCTATAAGGCGGGTCTTTCATTTGGAATTGGTACTGACCCACTCATAATGACATCATTCAGGGCCGTGGGGAGCTTCCAACCAGGCTGGTTTCATTACAGCACATCTGTGAGGGCAGCGGTTGGCCAGTGTGTTTTCATGTAAGAGCACAACCAAAAGTGATCATCTCAATTGTGCTTTATGGAGGGGCGGTACTTTACTCTTTAATTTTTTCCTAAAGCCTGGAAGCATCTGCTATTTATTTTTTCCTTCTCTGCAATACGTTTTATTAGAGCCAAATTAAGGTGCATTTTATTTTGAAAAGTAGGAAGTGTTCTTCCATTAGGCAGCTAGGAAATAAAAGCATATTCAAATGTCTTGGGTTTTGAATTTTAGATTACTGACGCTAGGAAGACAGGTCAGCCAGCAAGTTTCTGTATTCCTATGTGTGAGTGTCTGGGGTACCTTAGAATTACTTTTCCCAAAGTTTCATGTATTTGCTGGGTTCCCTGAGGTAGGTGCCCTTGAGGATGGAAACAGATATGGGGGTGCAATCCATGATCTGTGTTTGCAAAGCAAACTGTTTGTTCTTTCTCTGGCTGTTGTTGACCACCGGATCATGGCGGTCAAAACTATCGTAAGCCACAGAGAAGTTTTTCTAATACCAATGATAAGTGTCGAGAAACAAATTGCTTGTACTATTTCAAGCCAACTATGTTTTACGCTTACATGAGTGCCAAAGTGAAGAAGTCGGGTGATAAATTAATACGCGACACAGACAAAAATAAGGTCAAGTTTCTTTGTTGTAAGAAAAAAAAACATAGTTCCACTGTAATGGAAAATGTTTAATTAGACAGATCATTCATTCCGTCAATAGCTAGTTGTTCAATGCCTCTTAGCTACCAAATACTGTAACTGCATGATCGTCTTTCTTGTCTTCCTCCCCCTCCTCCCTTCTCTTTGTGCCCCTCCTACTTCGGTTTTCTCCCCTAGAAACGTAGCAGGGGACAAAGCTACCTCAGTTACAGTGTCTTCCTGTTCCGGAGATTGGGCGCAAAAAGACTTTTGTTTCTAGGGTGGGACAGAGGTTGTTTTCCTGGTCCTCCAACCTGCCAGCTCCTGCAGGCGCTGTCACACACAGGGCTGCAGGAAGAGGGCATCGCGGTGGTGTGCAGGCAGCCAGGCTATACCATTCAGCTGTGTGGATGAGACTGGGATCTGGAGGTGTGGGGGAAATAACGGGGCTTTGAAAGACCTGGGAGTTTCTTGGTGTCATGGCGGCAGTGCTAATAGGACGGGAGCCTTCTTGCCCCCATAATGGCCCATTACAGCTTCAGGAAAAGCCGTCATGTTTCCCCTGCATTTATCTGTCAGCAGGAGACTATTATGGAGCACAAACTCACATTGTATTAACGTTATCAGTTAATTATGATCCTCGGACGGGTGCCAGCCAATGGGCTGACAGTGTGGTGACCACCACTCAGGGATAAAACCCGCGTACCCCAAATTGAAGCAGGTGAGAAAGACAGGGGTTCCATACAGTGTGTGGTCAGGGACGTTCCTCCAGCCAGGAGTCCAGGGAGCACTGCCCCGAGATGTGCAGCTTAGGCTCTCCCTCCAGGCTGGGCCCACCCTAGTCATCCAGCGAGGATGGTCCACGGATGCCCTGCCTGGACTCAGCTTTTGCAGCCCTCACTGTGGGGTGGAGCAGAAACAAGCCCTGCTGGAGAATCAGACAGCTCCTCCGAGGCGTCCTGCCCCTCCCGGGCTGGTGGTAAGAAGTGTGGGCACCTAGAGGGTGTTTCCCAAGGCATCCTTCTAGCCTGGAGTCTCGGCTTCAGGAATATGGGTGCGGGTGAGGTCAGGGCTGGTGTAATCAAATAATTAACGTTCCCACGTCCACTGGGCTCTGGGGACACTAGTCTTCTGGACTAGTGTGGCTCGCCATCTCTGGCTGAGTTACCAGGCTTGAAAAAGGCAGAAAAGCTTCTACAAGGAGGGAATTCGAGACACTGCTGGCTTCAGCCTCATTTGTGCAAAAATGACTGGTGTCAGGGGAAGCTGACTCCAGGGAGGGAAGATACAACCAAAATGGGGCTCCACAACAGGCAGGGATTTTCACCGAACCTCTGGCAAGGAATGCTGTGCTGGGGTCAGGTGTGCAGACTGTGAGGGAAGACGGCCACACAGAGGCCTGAGTCACAGTGTGAGGGGGAGAGGGACTGGCTGGGTGAAGGACCTGCGTGTGAAGAGATGCAGGGCCCTACAGAGTCAGCCTTGGGGAACAGGGTGGGCTCTGCTGTGTGCGATTCTGCTCCCCAATTGCTGTTGAGGAGCAGGACAGCAGGTTGGGAAGTTGGTCGCCAGCACTTCCTTGTGCCCTCCCAGGAGACCATCCCGAGACACAGAGAGCTGTCCTCACCGCCGGACAGGTGAAGCGCGTGTGGCGGGAGATGCTGTTGTGACTTTCTAGGCCTTAGCAAAGAGCTTGAGCTAGCAAAGAAGTGAGGGGAAGGGAAGGACCTGCCAACAAAGATCGAGAAGTTGAAGAGACGAGATTCAGAGGCCACCAGTGGCATATCTTGCCAGTTTTTCCCTGCATGACCTTGGGTAGGACATTTCACTGTACAGGAAATGTAGAGTTCTTGATTTGTCAAACCCAAGGACAAGCCTAAGTACAGACACCCTTCGACTTTTGATAGAGTTACACCCCATAACCCATCTTAACTGGAGCTACCATTAGATGAACATATCTAGCCCGCCAAGCATCACAGCACTCCACACACCGCAGACTGGGGACTGCCCCGTGATCCTGTGACCGGGCGACCCTGAGGCAGCGTGACTTTGCTGCTCAGCCCTCAAGGGAGCGCTGCAGGCCTCCGAGGCCAAGAAGAGGGCAAAATTCAAAATCCGAAGTATGGATTCTTGTGACTCTGAATGGCTTTCCATTCATGGAAAACTTTATCATAGTAAAGTTGAAAAACCATGCCAAGGGCCGGGGAGTTAGCTCAGTGGTTCCGGCGCCTGTCTTGCAAGCGCAAGGGCCTGGGTTCGATTCCCTGGTAACCACATAACAATACTGGGTGTGGAGACCCACCCCCAGCAGCAACCAGTACCACATACCACAGTGCCGGGCGTGGTGGCTCACGCCTGTAATCCCAGCACTCGGGAGGCAGAGGCAGGAGGATTGTGATGTGAGTTGGAGGCTGAGCTCAGGGCCAGCCTGAACCACAAAGCGAGACCCTGTCTCAAAAAACCTAAAAAAAAAAAAAGAAAAACCATGCCAAGTACATCAGAGACTGTAATTCCTTAAGTTAAATCCTCCCAAACTGTAAGGTTTCGTGAATATAATATCTATTTAAGTAAGTTTGTCACAAAAACAAAGTGAGCTGCTGTTACCTTAAACCTTGTGGGATTACTGTGTCTACTGCTTTCTGTCCTGTTCCCTCTGGCTGCCCTTCCCACTTGAGGTGTCAGTACTGGGGTACAGGGCCACGAAGGAGTGGCTCACAACTTTTGCTGGAGGTGAGTGCTGAAAGTAGGAAATCATGATCGGTTGAATAGATTTCAAGCTTGAAGGAAGCCAAGAGCTTTGCCCACCCCACTCCACCCTTTGCCCAGCCTTTGTTTTCTGGAGAAGGGTTGACCTTCACAAGGTCACACGAAGTCAGGACCAGATCCCAGAGTCCTCTGTACATTTCCACACTGTGGCCTCTGTAACCAGAGGCGTGGAACCGAGGCTGTGGGGAGGAGCCTGTCCTCCCTGGGCTGTTGGGGATGGGACAGGGAAGGCTCTTCTGTACAGAGTAGGACCTGGCCAGCTTTGCCTGGTGTATCCGAGGCGATGCCCGGCCTGCCCAGCTGCATCATGGCACCAGAGTATCCCAGCACGCTGGCCCACCCTCTCCTTTTTAGCAGTGCAAAGACTCACTTTTGCTGGGAAAGACAGGAGAAAGCACAGGGCCCAGAGCTGAGGAAGTCCCTGGAGCCTCAAGAACCTCCCTACTGCTCTAAAGAGTAATCCCATAGTGCCCGGAGGTGAGGCCTCAGCTCCTGTCCCGGGACCTTAGAGGAGGAGGATAACTGTGAATAAATACCTCAGGCCCTGCTGGGTGCTGGGAACTCTGCAGGGAAACAGGATAGAGAGCCCTCCCACCCCCAATTTCTATCTAGGGATAGAAGGCAGAAGTGCCATGCACGCCAGTATGTCCCCGATGGCAAAGTGGGCTCGACTTCTTGGAGTGCAGTGAGTGGCAGGAGGTTCTGGTGGTATCTGGAGGGTGGGGACTTCAGGTGGCAGGTGCAAAGATGGGCTTACAGGAGTTCGGCATGGGCTGCGGCAGGGGCGGGGTACAGAGGGACCCACAGACACCTGTCACAGGAGGCCTCCCTTGTAGGCCAAATCTCGGGCCTTGTTCCTGCCCTCAGCAAGCAGATGCTTTGTGTATGTGCTACAAAGCAGGGCCTAGCTGCTGTGTGCCTGAAGAACAGACTTCTGAGGGACAGAGCGGACACAGAAAAACCAGTTACTGAGGCCCTGCAAGAGATGGGGTGGGGTGGAGTCGAGGCTGGACTCAAGAACATCTCTGCACCTCTCTGTCTCCAACGGAGTACCTATGTGATTAATTTTTTTCTGAGACTGCTGGGGGTCTGCTGACAGCAGACATCCTCATCCATCTCTTGGGGAGATCAGTTCCTCCACTTCCACACATAAGAAAAATCTCTACTCCTTCCCCAGCCCTCACGGCGACTTTTATCCAAGCGAGCATCATCTATGAGGCTGCTGCCCGTTTCCCCAGCCCCTCCCTGAGGGGCTGACCCTCCTGGGGTTCCCCACCTCCCTCCCTGCTTTATTCCTGAAATGCATGACACTGCCTGCAGTTACACTCCATTTAGACATTATTTTGATGATAAAATTATGTCTTCCCCCCTACTGCTCATTGTCTTCCCGTAGAATATAGCAGAATAAGGTGGTGGTCTCTCCTGAGGGCTTTCTTTCCCCTTTTAAATAATTCTATACCTACCCCCTTCCCCACACTCATTTGAATCATCAAATTGATTATTATCCCTGTGGCGGGCACATCTCAAAAGATGAAAAGCCCTACAGAAGGACTGGGGCTTGACTTATAGCTCATTTTGATACCGTGGCAGCCCATAATACTCTGGTTCATGGAGGGAGCAGGGATGTGATGCAGGTGTGTTTGTAGCCTGGGTTTCAGGTGTGTGTTTGAAAGTGTCTGCCTGTGCCTCGGCGTGGCCGTGCAGGAACGTTGGTGCTTTAAAGGGGGCACATTGCCCCAAGCAGACAGGGACTCACGGGGAGTGCCCTGCACCTCAAATCTAGGCTTATGCTTGCGATTTTCCTAAGTGACTGGCCCAGGTGAGGGAAGCCGGGAAGGGAATCTGTTCCTCTGTTGCTCTTTGACTTGGGCCTTACTAGCTGGTCTGACCCTGAGCCTTTGGGCTCCCCACATAGGGTTTGAGGCTGTGGATGTCAAAGGCGCTGGCCGCTACTCAAGGGTGCAGGGATGGGAAAATGTGACTCACTTTTAATAGGAAAACAAACCCATTCCAAAGCTGAGTGGGCCTTCCAGTCAAAAGAAGGGGCGATGTCTGGGGGGTAGTCAAGCAACAATTCGTCCCCTCCCCTTTCCTGTCACGTAGTCGGATCTTTTCTGCCCCTTTTATCCGCGACACCACCAGTTTTAGGGCTCTAAAATCCAGTCCTCCTACTATTCCCGAGGTGGGGACCTTGAGCGCCCGCCGGAGCTCCTGGTTCCATTAAAGTCTCCTGGCCGCCCTCCCCCACCCTGCGGGATCTGTCACTTTAAGTCCAGCCCCTGAGAGATAGCCAATCGGAGCCGAACCATACATCAGTCTTCCAGCCTTAAAGCTACAGTAGGGTTAGTGGGCGTCAAGTCCCGGGCGCCCCAGCCTCCTCCGCGCTCCGCATCCCCTCGTCCGGCTCTCTCCACTCCGCGCGCGCGGATGAGTGGGAGCGCGGGGCGGTGCGCGCGCGGCTCGCGGCCTCCCTTCCCTCGCCGCCCGCTCGGCTCGCGGTGCCCCTGCCTGGACTCGCACCTCGCCTGTGCCCTTCACTCGTCTTCCGCGTGACTACCCGGCCGCTTTCTCCGCCAACTGGGAATGCTCCAGCGGCACTGATGGACGTGTCCGAACTCTGCATCCCGGACGCCCTCGGCTACCACAACCAGTAGGTGCCTCGTTAGTCGGTCTGTCCCCCCTCTTTCTGCCCGCCTGACTGCCTCTGTCCCGGTGTCGCAGTTTCCCTTCTACACGATCTCCAAGTGGCGGGGACTTTGGGGGACACTCGAGCGATGTAGGTGGGAAGAGCCTTACAGGTCCCGGGCTTTCCTGTCGAGCTCACGCCCGCCTGTAACTTTTCCCGCGTCCCCGTTACACGCCCGCGCTCTCAGGCGAGAGTGGCGTTTTCTCATCCACCCTGATCGCGCTCCACGGGGACAGAACGCTTCGGTTCCCGTGCGGGGGAAGCGGAAGCCCAGAACAGGTGCGGGACAGTGGCTCCAGGGAGGCTCCATACCGTCCGCGGAAGCCTCCCCGCGGGCTCTTTGAGTGTATTTACATCCTGGAGACCAAAAGTGATCTTGGCAAAGGGGAGAAAATCCAAAGCGCCGCAGCCAGACCGGCTGGGAGCGGTTGGCGTCTCGCGCTTCGCTCTCCGGAAGCTCCCAGCGGGGCGCCCCGAGGGTGCGCACGCGGCCGCCTAGTCCCAGAGCCCGGGGGGCTCCGGGCGCGGCCTGGGGCGTGCCGAACTCTGCACGCCCAGCGCCGGGAGTTGGGCAGCTGGCTTGGCGCTGCAGCGGAGCCCAAGTTAGTGCGGAGTTTTAAAGGAGGCTGCGCTCGCGGAGCAGACGGACTTAACTTTGACCAAAGGCCTCGGGTCCTTGCGCGGAGCCTGCAGTTGTGGGACAGGCTGGGGCAGGGCGGCAGTCTTGGCTGGAGGACGGGGCTTTCGGCATCCTCCGGGTAGGCGGCTCCCTGGCCCCGGAGCGCACGCTGAGCGCGGAGCGAGAAAGCGAGGACAAATCCCCGCCGCGGCGGGTGTCTGCTCCGCGGTGCAGCCCCGACTCTCCCGGCCCCACGCGGGCCGCCCGTGCTTTCCCGCCGCGCGCGCTCCGGTCGCTGCCCCGCCTGACGGAGGACCCGCGCGGGTCTTCTTGGAGCCGGAGCGCTCGGTGTCCCACAGCACCCTGGAAAGCGTCAGGGTGTCTAGGGGCGCGTACTTGCAGAGCGGCATAGAATTTAAACCTCTCCATTGTCGCGCATAGTTTTCCTACCTAACTTTGTGCTTTCTTCCCCTTTTCCGCGCCGAAGAAAACTAAACTCTCGAAGTCTGTTTCTCTGGGTCCATCATCTTTTCATATGTGCACAGCTACATTCCCCCTAACATAGCATCTCGGCATCTCTAAAACAAATACTCTAGACCATGTAGGGTCAGGAAAGTAG
Organism: Petromus typicus; assembly: GCA_004026965.1. Taxonomy (NCBI): domain Eukaryota; kingdom Metazoa; phylum Chordata; class Mammalia; order Rodentia; family Petromuridae; genus Petromus; species Petromus typicus. The sequence continues at coordinate 11,651 of PVIR01027129.1, forward strand.
CCCCCGGCCTCGCAGCACAGAACGCCTCCTTCAGCGGTGGCCACGCGGGAGTCCAGGCGATTTCGCAGCTGCTGCTTGTGTTGGTGACCAGACCGCCGGTGCTGAGATTTCTGGATGGTTCTAGTTTTAGGATCTCCCCGGCAGAGGATCCTTAAAATGCCACCAGAATTTAGGCACTGTGTCACCTCAGAAGGCTTTGCGGTGAGAGATGAAGGAAATCCTGAATTTTCATGGTTTCCTATTTCTCTTTGCTGGAAAAGTGCTTTCCATTCTCTTTAACGGTTACCCTGGTCCCAGCCTGCTCTGCTAGGGGTGGGTTCATGGCTTGCGGTGGTCCTTCTAAGGGGGTGGGAGACGCCTCGGAAACCCAGAGGCTGTGGGTGTCTCCTCACATGAAATTACCAACTCCAACAAATATTAGATTTTTAAATTATTTAGGCTCTCTTTGGAGGTGACTCCTTCAGTTGAGCTCAAAGTATCAATGTGTTTATCTTCAGCTCAGATCATAGCCAGTCAATGTGAAAATATTTAGGGAAAGGCAGCACGTTGTTTTGATCATGTTGACCAGAAAAGCCAGGAGAGATGGCAGGTTTAGCAGTTGGACACTTCCGGGGTTGACAGGAAGCCAGAACCGAGTTTGAGGAGGAATGTGAGCAAAAGCTATGTGAGAGCCAATGTCCTGGGGGTCACAGCAGCGGTGGAAATCGTGTCTAAACTAAGGCTGTCCAGTGGTTTCGATTCCCCACCTTTCCTGCTCCCCCCACCCCCCACCCCCCGCAAAAACGCAGCTTCTCACTCTGTGGGGTCCAGGAAAAGGCAAAAATACACCTGGTCTCTCCACTGGGGAATGAGGTGTCCCTGTGGGATGCCCTTCCTCAAAGCCCGGGAGCTGCCAGACGGCAGCCCCAAGCCTCAGTGACCTGGCTGCTGGCTTGGGGAAGTCAGAGGCTGGTGTCTGTGGGAGGCATCTTTCTGATCTCTACCCTTGGCAGGCTCGCGTTTTGGGGTTTGTCAGGGCAGTGGATGAGTCCATTTATCACAGTGCCGGTGTTTCTCCGGTAATGTACGGGTGAAGGGTTCTTGGGCTCTGCACACCGTTTTTACCCCGGCAGATAAGCTGATGGTAGCAGCCTTGGGAAGCCCCAAGAGCTCAGGCACAGAGTTCAGAGAGAACGAACCCCGAAGTTCTTCCCTCGCCTGCAGCACACAGTATTTTATAACACTCAGTGTCGTTCTCGCTGTCCCAGTTGAGAAGTGACACTCTGAGACAACGCATGCACCTTCCTCCGTTTCCTACCTTGACTGCATTTCCTGTAGCCAGTCCTGTAGGTGACTCCATTACCCTTCCTGATCAATATTTTATGTACATATATAATCACCGAGAGCCAGAGTATGCGTGCTCGCCTCACTGTGTACAAATGTGTCCCTGACAGGTCGTGCTAGAGACCCAGGCACACAACCCTAGAGGGGCCGTGGGGAGGGTGCCACCGTCCGATGACCATTATGCTGCTGTTAAGGGAACAAAGAACAAACTGTACTGCAGGTAAGATATGTGGGTTCACACATAGGAAAAATGCCACATGGTAATTCAGAATCGGTGACCCAGAGAAAAACAAAGGGGGAAATTAATTTTTAATGGTACATTTAAAAATAAATCAGTGAGGACACAAGTCTTGGTTTTCTAAGGCGGGGGTGTCTAGAAAATAACACCTTTCTGGGTCGACCGCCATTCGGCAGGTGCGGGCTGCTGGGTGACAGGAGGGTGAGTGGCAGGAGGTGGCAGTCACTGGGCCCAAGGGTGGAGAATGGAGAAAACGTTTGGTCAGTGTCGCAGGGCGTTCCCAGGTAAGGTCCTTTCCAGCCCAGTGAGATCCTGACATCCCTGGAAATTTCCTCTTGGAGCTGATTATTTCTTCCAATGCCTCTCATTTTAGAAACAGTCTTCTATTTTACCAGTTATTAGAATATAGGAAGGATATGGAAAGATGTTTCTCTGCCAGAGAAAAGAAGAAAATGATGATGACACCCGACCCACCAAACAGGAACCTTTTCATTCGATTGATTTGGAGTAATCAATGAATATTCCATTTAGTCCAGGAGAAAACGATGAAGGGGTCTTTCGGGGAAAGCACTCCAAGGGAGGTGGCTGTAATAGAGATTTCATGCTGCTCCTGCATGCCCAGAGTACGCGGGGCCCTGGCGCAGGGGCCTTTTGTAACTAGCCCTCTCCACGTCCCCTTCAAGTTCCTGTAACAGGACATTTTGCCGAGTGGTTTTCAAAGATCAACCAAAACTCACTGAAAAAGTTCATCTCCTCAGTGCTCTGCAAAATGCCTTGTTTCTCATGATCGAAGATCTGTGTCTCTCTAGCTGGCTCCAAGGTGAGAGAGTCCAGGAGATCCTGGGGGAGCCCACGCCTCGGGCAGGTGGGCTAGAGTCACGTGCAGGAGAGAGGATGCCGCAGACACACTCAGCAGAGACGCTGGCTTTTGACCCGGCTCTTAGCACTCTCTTTTGAACTAACCTTCCCAGGTGCTTCAGGAGACTTCTCAAAATGATTAAAATTCTTCTGGCTCCAAGTTTAAGTGAAAGAAGAGCAGATACTAGATTCCTTCAAATGGAATGTAAGGGGCAGGATAGCTAGTGAGCCCCCACCACTCCTGACAGCCCCATTCTGATGTCTTCCGTCACTCATTCACCGTCATTGGTGCTGTATGCACCCCTGTGTGCAGGGACCCTTTTCACCTGTGGGACGAGATCCCTGCCCCAAAGCAGCCAGAACTGCTCGAAGCCACTCTCTAGCTTCTGTTTCAATCCTGGGGGCTCTTGACCAGATCTCACCCTGTGTGTGCACTGCAGTCTTCGGAGGTTGGGTGGTTGAAAGTGGGCTGTGGGTGTAGGGTCTGCAGAATGCTCCCCTGAAGCTGGGGATGGGCCGGAACCAGACGAGAGAGCTCCGAGGCTTCTGAACATCCTGACTGCTGCCCCTGCAGCCCCTCACTGATTTCTAGGGATAAATCCCTTTAGTGTGTCGGTGTTGGTGACCTTGATAGAGCTCTGTTATTGAAGTGAGTTTCCCTTCCTTGGTCCAAGCAAACTCCAGCCCTTGGGGAATGGTCTTAGACCTGGTCATTCTGTGGAGGAGAGTCCCATAGGCATCAGCTGGCCCTGGGGATCCTGTGTAGCAGGGGTGGCCCGTGGCAGGTGGTATTTGTCGTCCCATTGGCTTGTGTAGCCTGGTCCCTGCAAAGGGACGTTGTGGTGTTTATAATTGCAAATGTAATTAGCAGACCAGCCACGGGGACTGGGACACTCAACTTGTCTGCACATCACGGTGACCCCTGTGATGACTGGCCTGGCAGATTAACCCTCACAGGACCAGCCTGCCCCCCCCCCTGGCCAGGCGACTGACCTTTCTGTGACAGTGCGGAGCTGTGCTGGGGCCAGACATCTTCCTCGGACGGGAAGTCAGAACAGTGGCTGGGAGGGCTTGGTGGCTGGGTTTTTTCTTTCTTTGGAGCACTGGGCTAGTGCCCCTCACTTCTTGTGAGGTGGGGCCTTAAATAGCAGTCTATACCGAAGCATTTTCTCCTATCCTGGGAGATGTGAGGGGAAGACGTTTGGGGCTTGGTTCTGTGACTCTGGGAATGGCGGTGATGGGAGCAGGGTTGGAAAGGGCTCCTGACGACTTGTGCCTGGTGCTCCTCGGGGGGCAATGACTCATCCTCACCCGTCTCATCGCCCTCTCCAGGGAGTCAGCCGTGGGAAGGGCCGGACCACTCGCTGCTGCCTGAGCTCTGACGAGTGTGCGTGTGTGCACTCGGTGAGGCTCGGCAGCCTCCGGCAGTCTTGTTCAGGTGTCTGTTGGGGAGCCTGGTCATTGGAGAACACAGGCTTGGTTTGTTTCTGGGAGCAGAGGGACACCCCCCTAGCTAAGCGCTTAACAGAAGAACTCAAAATGGAGAGGCACGGAGCTCCACAGTATCTTCCCCTTCCTTACTTACCTCTGTCTGCTTTTCTCAGGCACCTTCTTTACTGGTAAGGATTAGAACAGAAGGGAGCTCAATGGGACCTTTGCATCCTTGCTTAAGGAAATGTTAAGTTGTTTCACGATGCCGTTAGAGCCCCTGTTGCAGAGGATGTTTCTGACTATCAAAAGCCGTGTCCATCCTAAGAGTTTCCGCCACTGAGGGTCTGTGTACATGCGCGTGCGTGTGTGTGCGCGGGTGTGTTTTGGTGGAAAGTCCCTTCACAGAAGGGTACCGGGGCAGAGGACTGTGGCATTTGAACAGAGCCCTGCTGCTTGCTGGGGGCCTGCCCCCCACCGAGGTCTGGTGTGGCCATACTAAGGAAGGGCTGCTAGGCTGTCCACAGTGGGCAGAGCCCTGCTGGCTGGTTGTTCCAGCAGCTCGGAATTTCCGTCTTTTCTAAATGCCTCTTCAGTCTTCTGGCCCCGGTAGGACTGGGGCAGACCTCAGAAAGGGAGAGAAGGGTGTCCTGCCCTCTTCCGGGGGCCCCTGGCGCCCAACTTCTCTGCTCTGCCCAAATGACCATGGACAAACTGTAACCGAAGGGGTCACAGGTTTCCTTAAACCAAGGAAAGTCGCAGGGGCTGATCTGCCAGTAGGACTTTCAGTATGCAATCTGTTAAGATGGGAGAAAAATTAGCTAAAGTCTCACAATCAGAATTGCCTGAGTTTGAGTTAAAATTGTATAAACCTAAAACCAAAGTTTTCTTGGGGGTTAGAGTATTTCCCATCTCCCTTATGCTATGTTTTCTAAACTTACATTTTAGTCTTAAAGATTTTTTTTTCCTTTAAATTTCTTTTCTCCTTTGTTCTTTCGGATTTTAGAATACTCTGTTCCATACCATCATTCAGCCTTGCCCAGCGTGGTGGCTTTTCTGGGAGTAGCTTTCTGAAAAATGTTATTTTATTCCTCAATGTCAGTTTGTTTGGAGGTCAAAAGGCAGGTAAACAAACTCCGACAAGGTTTTTTGTTTTTTGTTTAATCTTCTGGTTTCAAATGTGATCAATTTTCATTGAAAACTATATCGGGATCCACTTCTGCCAATTAGAGCTGCAGTCGGCCTCTTGCCTGACTCTGGTGTTTACTAAAACACAACATTCAAAACAGTTTGTGTGCGACACGCAGATGGACGCGGATCCTTTCATCTGAGAAGCAGTGAGCTTCAAGCCCTAAACATGAAATGTTATTTTAATTTGGCTCCTTTCTTTCTAATTGCCTGAATTAGCCTGGACTCCCAAACTGCTTTCTTTTTGTTTTATGCTTTTTGTTAATGCATCTTACAATTTTATTCTGCTTAGACTTTTGGTTTTTTGGTTTTGTCCCTTGGCGTTGTGCTTTATAAAAGAAACCTGGGAGATAGGTTTTGAATATCGCCAGCCTTTTCCTCAGCTTTGGGTTTCTGGAGGGCAAAAAACAAGGAGAAATGTATGGCGAGGAATTGAAAGAGCGAAGGCTAATGTTTTAGGTGAGATTTCTCATGTCCCTGACAACTTACCTTTTTTTAAATTTCTTTATTTTTTTCTCCTGGATTCCATTCCAGCTTGGTGCACTGTTTGCTTTTGTGTTCTGACCCCTGTGCTTGGAGGAAAAGCATGTCGGGGTGTCGCGTGTCTGAGTATGTGTACGCGTGCGTGAGTGTGTGCGTGACAGCAGTCGAGCTGCTCAGAGGTGCCAAGGGCAGCCTCACAGGTGAGTCCCAAGGCGGCACACCTGCTTCTGTGCTCCCTGGCCCTGCTCTGATTCAGCCCCTGGCCCTGGCCCAGCCTGCTTGCTGCGTGTTGTCGGTGGAAGCCCAGGCAGGGAAGAGATCCGATTACAGCTTGGCGGGTGTCTGTTTCCTGCAGAACCAGGATGTAGGTGAGGTGTCGGGAGGCAGTGGACTCTTTGTAACCAATTTGTCCATCTTTTCTGCATCTCACTTTTGTGGTGCTGGGAGCCCCAGTTTGGCATCCCCGGCGAAGCAGAGTAAAGGAGCTTTTGTTTTGCTTGCCTGATCGATCAGCAGAAAGCGTTCTCTTTTGATGGTGCAACAGCCCTTCAGCATGCAGAGTACAGTATTTATCCTCTTCCTTTTAGCCTCACTCTTTGTTATCTGTCTCTTGGGTGTGTTGACATTGTCTACCTAAACAGTCAGGCTAACAAGCTTTGGCAGGAAGAACACCGCTTTTACAAAAATGATAGCAGCAATGTGATAGTTATAGTAACGATTATAGCACTAATCATTGCTGGCAACTTTTTTCTTACCCCCTAAAGCACAAAAGTGTTCTAAGAATCAGTTTTCTCAGAGTATCCAAATGAGGGTGGCCACGTCTTGCCCCATGAACATAAGTATCTTCTTGCAAATGTAAACACAGGAGGCTTCAGGTTTGCCTGTCTGAATTCACCCAGGAGCAAAAGTTGCCTGCTCTCTAATGGAAGCAAGCAGGTAGAGAATGAGGTGCTCCCACAGGGCCCCCGAGAAGTGCAGGTGCCTCCGCTCTGAGCGCAGAAGGGAGCGGCGTTTTCGCACAGGACCTGGCATGGGGCGTGACCCCTGCTGCCAGTGGCCCCCAGGTCCCCATCCCTCGGCTCTTCTGCCAGTTTGTCAGAAGACTGCAGACCAAAGGCACACAGAGGACAAGCCTGTGACGGCCAGGTGGGGAGAAGCCTCTAGAGAGAGAGCTGTGTGAAGAGAGGCGTCACCAGTCCGCCTGCTTGGCCAGGGGGCTTCACTGAGGCCGTCATGGCCGGTGCTGCTGGGGGCCTGAACTTGGGCTCAGTAGTCCGAGTAGACGGAGCTCCCGGGGGCCAGGGGTAACCTTTGGGGATCCTGGTCTGGGCCTCATTTTGGAGCCTGGCAGTGCCTTTGTCATTTCCTCTCTTGTTGCCTTTTTCATCTGGCACGGGGAATAGGAGTCAGTTTTACTTCACCTCATATGCCAGGGTCCCGTGGCCGAATGCATTTTTTAAAACACCTTAATATTCTTACTCATGCCCTTAATTTTTTCCCTTAGGGAAGAAACCCCAAAGCTTTGGATTATTAATTGATTATTAACTGATTTAACAAACAAAAACATTCCACTCCTGAGGAATGCAAGCAGGAGCCCGGCTGCGCAGCTCAGGTGGAGATCTACTTTTCCCTCAGTCGGAGGCAAGAAATGTTACAGCTGCAATTCCCTGGTTGGACCCTGAGTAAAAATTAATTCATGAATAATAAAGACCAATCAGTCTGGTTGAGTTTAAGAGGGATTAGGAGAAAGAAGTGCTTTTTCTCACCGAGAACGTTCGGAATCTGTGTCGTTGTCACCGACTGTTCGGAGATAGCTCCGCGAGCCTGTCTTCGTGGCAGTTGTGCTGTTGACCGTCCCAGGACGGTGGCCGGGAGCTTCCTCAGGGGCAGGCCAACCTTGTTGACACTGACTTGTACCCACTTCTCTCCCTCTGTCTTAAATCTCCAGCCCTAGTGATTGACTGAAGTTAAAACGGTTTCTCCATGTAAAAGAGATACTGTTACCAAACAGCAATGGTCCACCATTGCATTTTGAAGAAAACCAGTTATTGATCGCACAGAGCCCTCCCTGTCCTTCTTCTTTTGATATATCCTAGGAAGTAATTGGCCAGAAATTTACATGCTTCTGCAAGAACCACAGAAATTAGATTTGTGAATTTCTAAAGAAAGTAGATTCTCTTTCCTATTCCCACAAACAGCATCTCACCCACAGTTGTTGTGAACATTCAATGGAGTAATTTATAAATGAAGCCAGAAATTTACTAGTGCCAGATACATAGTAGGTATGCAGTGTTGTTTTGGGGTGGTTTATTTTGTTATCTTTTGGAAGTTACTTTTTATTCCTCAGACTTAACCTCACAATAAGAAGGCCCCCCAGCAGTGGGGTTAGGGTGCCCGCACTGATTACTTTTTTAATGCGATCAACCTGCTTGGGTTTCCATATGTAACAGGGGATTAGAGAAGGAATTACCATTTAGGGTAGGGTTGATGAATAGGAAATCTTCCTCTGAATGAATCTCTGTATTCTCAGGCTCCTGGGTAAAAATTGCCTGATGAGAAACGGAACACCTCGTTGAATTTGAATTTTAGATAAATGAATCATTTTTTAGGATAAGTAAATCCGATGCAACATTTACTAAATCTGACCCTGCCCATGACTGGTTTTCTTAACTTGGTCTCATTAAGAAACACATTTTCGGGCTGGGGATTTAGCTTAGTGCTTCCAGAACCTGCTTTGCAAGCAAAAGGTCTTGGATTCAATCCGTGGTAATCACATACCACAGTGCTAGGCGTGGTGACCCATGCCTGTAATCTTAGCATTTGGGAGGCAGAGGCAGGAGGATTGCTGAGTTCAAGGCTGAATTCAGGACCTGCCCAAACTACAAAGGTAGAACATGTCTCAAAAAACTTTTTTTTTGCTTTTGATAAAATCCAAAATAACAATTATGTTTGATTTCTTCAAATTACTTCTTAAAAGACTAACTTTTTGCCAACAATTGTTAGGCTGGTCATGTCCTTAGAAGTTGGTAAGTAGAAGTGATATCTGTCAGCTGGACACACTGATAAGTCTTGGAGTCAGGTAAATAATTTGGCAGGCTGATATCTCCTAAGATGTCACCCTGGGCAGTTGAGTTTTGCAGCGAGGAGGGGCAGGGCAGGTCAGGCCTTCCTGGGCACCTGTCTGTGCTGTTTCCCTGACCAGCGGGTGGTAGAGCTGGCTGCTGGGACCTGAGGACTTGGCAGTTGGAAGAGTTTAGCCTCCTGAGAGACCCCTCTGCCTCCTGATGGAGGACGAGGACAGGGACTCACAGAGAAACAAGTGGTAGAGCAGCGACAGCCAGGGACCCAGATATGAAACAGAGTCATGCAGGAGTGCGGCTGACGTGAGGCGTAACCACCAGCTAACGCCAGCTTCTCACAGGCACCAGCTTCTCACAGGCACCTGCTTCTCAGAGCGCACAGTCGTGCAGCTCGGGAAACATAACCATTGTTTTAAGTGTGGTACCCAAGCAAGCCAGGGTGTGGGGAATGGAAGGGCTCTAGAGCCCCCTGCAGGCCAGCGCGGGCACTGCAGCCCTTGGGTGACTGCCCTGCGCGCCCGGTCCTCCCCTTCCTGAAGTGGGAGAAGGATGAGGTGAGGTGGGGTGCGGGGCAAACCTCCAGAACGCAAGCTCTGGGCATCAGGTAACGCAGGACTCTGGCTTCAGAGAGCAGCGCTGGGTTTCAGATCTGCCTTCCTGAGCCCCAGTGCAGGCTCTTTAGCCCTGGCCGTTCCCGTACACAACCTTACGCGCGCGCACATAGACCAGAAGCGCGGCTGGCTGCGTGTGGCTTGCCTGACCTCCGGACAGGCTGGAAAGCGCCCAGCCTCCCGCAGTCTGGGGAACGGTCCCCCGCTGCTGAATATGCACGAGCAACGCAGCGGCGTTCTCAGATCCTGATAGGGATAATAAACTGCAGGACCAAAGGTGCAAGAGTGTAACACTGCTAGTAATAGTTGGAGTAATTGCCACTGTTTGGACACTGGCTGTGTGCCAGGCATTGCCCTACATATATTGCATTAACTCTCTGCCGTTTCATAATGACCTTGGAAATAGGCACCATTATCCTTATTTCATAGAGTGAGGCACAGAGATGTCTAGTCACTGACCCAAGGTCACACAGCTAAGCCGGGATTCACACAGAGGCTGTCTGGCTGCATGGCCTCACACCTGCTCACTATGTTATGTTACTCATTGTATCCAGGATTTTACCTTTTAATCCCACCCTTGAGAACGTGCTTTCTTAGCTCTATGGATCCAATATATGGATGAAGTTTAAAATGGAGGCAAAAAGAACACATTTGGTCCTATGTTTGGGTCCTAAAGAAAGAAGATGGGTGCAGTGAGCCGGGGCTCTCCTTCCCTTACCCTATGCCCTCCTCCCAAGGGCTCCTGGTGGCCCTTTCATGCTGCTCTCTGTGTCTGTCGCAGGTGTGTTTGGAAGCAGAGTCCCCTCCCTGGCCTGTGCTTCCTCCCATCCCGCGGCCCCACCCCAGGCTCCCTGCATCTGGAGTGCGGGTCTCCGTGTGTGACTCTGGCACCGGACTTGGGTTCGTGCAGCCCGGGAGCCCTGGGTGTACACACTGGGGGCCAAGACCTACAGCGCGTCTTCGGTTCTTCCCTCCCTCTTCACTGCCCAGTCCCTCCCCAGCCATGCACCTCAGATCTGTTTTTTCTATGTTGTTTTCCTCCATCTTGGTTTGTCCGGCAAACTTCTGTGCATGCTTTTGGCCCTCGGTGTGAAGCTGTCCTTGACCTCATCCAAGGTGTGTTGATCCCTCTGTCCTTACAGTTGCTCGCTGGCTCTTTGCGTAACTGGGTTGCAGCTGTTGGGTCTGAATGTTTTTTCCTACCAAGTCATGTGTCCCTGGAGATGTCGGTTTGTCTCCCGGGCCCCTGGCATGAGGCAGGTGATTACTGTGTGCTGCTTGAGCTACCCTAGGAAGATAGGAGGTGGGTGGAGAGGTCTCTGGGGACATGCGGGAGGAAGAAGGGAAATGGCCTTGTGGGAAATGGCCGGTGGGGACCTGCACGGCAGCAGCTGGGACATCTGTGCCCCCGGGTGGCATGGACGAGAAGAAAGCCCAGGTCCACACTACTGAGGCTGAGTCTGAGCCCCCACAGTGGCAGCAGCCAGCTCAAGCCGCTTAGGAGAGCCTACTGGTGAATTTTCAGTACTTTTATAAGTTCACTTCAGACAGACCATTACTGAATTGAAAATTAAATTAAACCAGGTGTGGTGGCACACATCTGTTATCCAGCACTCTGCAAGGCTGAGGCAGGAAGATTACAAGTTTAAGGCCAGCGACAAGTTAGTGATTTACCAAAGAAGGAGGTTGGGGATGGATCTTAGGGTGAAGGCTCAGATTCAGTTGCCAGTACCAGAAAGAAATATTAAGGTCCAAGGTCATAAATACCGAAGGCTTGTCATTTCCTCACACCATCCTATGTGGTGCTGTGTGTACTTTAAGCACATTTACAGACAGGTACCCGTCAGACAAAGGAGACCCGACATTGTGCTGTGGCCATATCCCACCCCCCTCAACAGGTGCTACATCGGGAGTGTGAACAGCACAGATGTTAACAGCTTCAAGTCGGCGCTGACCCCGGCCTGGGCTCAACATAGATGCTCCGTGGCTGCCAGGCTTGGTTCCGGCTTGTTCCATGGCTCGGGAGAAACATTCTGTCTGGGCCTTGGGTTCCTCCTCTGGTGTGATCCTCCTCATCGGCTTGCTGTAAAGATTAAAAGCTGATGGGGGGCCGGGGAGTTAGCTCAGTGGTTCCGGCGCCTGTCTTGCAAGCGCAAGGACCCGGGTTCGATTCCCCGGTAACCACATAACAATACTGGGTGTGGAGACTCAACCCGGCAGCAACCAGTACCACATACCACAGTGCCGGGCGTGGTGGCTCACGCCTGTAATCCCAGCACTCGGGAGGCAGAGGCAGGAGGATTGCTGTGATGTGAGTTGGAGGCTGAGCTCAGGGCCAGCCTGAACCACAAAGCGAGACCCTGTCTCCAAAA
>PVIR01027130.1:0-23218 GCA_004026965.1 Petromus typicus
AAGAATTCCCAGTGATTCAACAAAATTTGTAGATTTTTACCTTCTTCACTTTTAAGTACTATTCTAAAAGAGCAGTTTTATAAAAAATAATATCCTTTTTGCTTTGTCACATGATGTTGAATTGTTATGTGGTGTGAACAAGTAATATCTCCACAAAATGTTACCCATAATATTGAACACAAATTGGGATGACGTGACTTCAAGGTTACCCTCCAGTAGTAGAAAAGTATCGGTATGTATGTTGACTGTTTACTGTCTCTCAGGAGGCAAAGTCTTGTTCCTGTTTTAGTGATGCTGGGCCTGGTCATGTGTCTCCTTGGTCATTGGTAGGTAGGTGAAGTCAGAAGCATACAGGTCCTGAGAAGACACTGAGTTGGATTGGCATCTACCTCCTTCTTGATCTTATGGCCCCTACTATGCCGAAGGTGCAGATTCAGAGATGTTCTGTGGAACCCAACCACGCTAAACAAACCCTGGTGACATCACAACAGACCTGAAGCTGTCGTAGAACATGAACAGCAGATCAAATATGGGCTTTTGTAAGGCACTGGCTTTTAAAGATTTCTTATTGTGCTAACCAAAGCTGAACGATACATATAGAATCATTTCTAAAGGATGTTGTGTGTTGAACACTTGGATAAGCTTGAATATATTCTTTCTATTTGTCTTTTCTTTATCTCTGTGGGTTAGGCATCGTTATTTCTTCTTGGGAGATGAGAAACAGTGAAAACTATTGACTAATATTTTACATAACTTACTAGGGACTTTATGGTGATTCAATTTAGGATTACATGACATCAAAGTCTTAGATCACATTATGTATTTAATTCTCAGAATGGACCTCGTAGGAAAACCTGATAATCAGTTGGTTTTAAAGTCAAAGAATGTCAGTATCAATCCATCCCATTGAGTAGAACCTGAAAAATAGATATGTGTGTATGTATGATAACACACTGTATGCAGTATTTTTTTTTAGCAAGATCCAAAGGCAAATGACAAATACTGAGAAAAAATGAAAAATTTCTAGTATAAATGCTTTTGTGAAACTGAATTTATATGAGTGACACAGACAACAAAACCACATCCTATCCCACCCAAATGATTTAAATTACTGCACAGAAAGAAGCCAGGTGAGCACAGTAGTGCTATGATGCCTGCTGGTAATCTTCCTGCTCAGGAAGCTGAGGAGCAAGGATGGCAGGTTTGAGGGTAGCTGGGGTCACTTAGCAAGATCCTGTCTAAACAAAACAAGCAGAAGGAAGCGCTGGCCAGATATTTAGTCTAATTCTTTGAGATTCTTAGCCAATTCCCCATGGCCTTCTGTATGAACTCTGGCCACAAGTCAAGCCCCTGGCCTCCCTGACTTTCCCTACCACATCCAGGAGCATTTCTCTCCATTTGAGAAATGAATAATTCAGAATTAGAAACTCGGCAGCATGAGTTCCCCCAACTTGGTCATGTCCTCATTATGGGAAAAGCATTCCAAAAGGCAAACAGCTTTTCATAATTGTTATTTAATGGATATTGCCTGCTCCTGGGATCCCTTTCTCAGTATCTGTTTGTGATTCAAAGGTCAGCATAAGGCTCCTGGCATGCACAAGGCATCTGAGGATTTGTTGCTTCTGATTGAAATTCAGGCACAGTGAGGAAGCAGATTAGTGAAGGGGCCTCTTCTGTGGTGTGGGTCACAGTTAAGAGAAACTTGACCTCATCTGAATTCTGGGTCTCCACCAGTCTCCACAAAATCTGGCCTGTGGCATTGGAGCATGGCTGGGAGCATTGGTCCAGCAGGCTGCACAGAGGACACGTCACCACGTGGGAAGGCTTTTGCTCCTCTGAGGTCATTATCCCTCCCCTTTGCTGGCCCTAATGATACCTGAGTAGGTTTCTCCTTAAGGTAATTTAAGCAGGAAAAGCTGGCCCCAGAGAGTCATTTGGCCTTCATATATGTACATATTTGCTGGATTTATATGGTGAGATACTCCTAAATTAGCACTGGCAATCTCATTTCCAAGTATTACAGATTGAAATATTATTCAAAAAGAAAGCCATTTTCCAAGCAGGCCCTGATGATGATTATTTATTAGTTTAAAATGCATCCTTTCTTTCCTTCTCTTCAAACACCGCTTTCATTCTGAATGAGCTGGAAGCTCCTGTGCAGTGTAGTTTATGCTTAGAGGCTGGCTGCTTAATAGCACTGGCGACTTCGGACGCAGAGGAGAAAAATGCTCCTGTAAAGTTCACTATGGTTATGGTAGATGCTTGTTTACTTCAAAAGCAGAGCCTAATTAAAAATCAGAAATTACAAAATTTAAGGCTGTGGACATGGATTGCATGTTCTATGGGTGAGTGACAGAGAGAGAAAGGACGAGAAGGAGAGAGGGAGGGAGGGAAGGAGGCAGAGTGGAGAGAGAGTTCTCACCTCCCTGACCTCTTCTGTATTGTAGCATGATATTTGGAGTTCACCACGGAGGTTATTTCCCATCAAACTCCATTCCACCGTGGACCACGTACAGGTCATCAACATGAATGTTAGTGGGTTATGGGCCACACAGCCTCTAGGCTGAAACGGAGGATATAAAATTAACTCCTGTCAGGGGAATGGAATTCCTTTTTCTCCAGAGAAAATCTGACAGTAATTTTGAGGATGGAGATTTGAAAGGAGCAGCCAGGAGAACTGGGCATAAGAGTTAAAGTATTCAAATTTCAGAAAACAGTGAGGTACTTCAAGGGAGCAGGTTTTCCCATGGAACTGCCCGTCCTTGACAAAGGGCATCGGGACACGCTCCCCACCCCGACCGTGCTTTCACTCTACACGGCAGCCAAGTTGGGTTTCCTGTTGTTTTTCAAATAGAGGCTTATACTCTGAGGTCAGGTTAAGTCTGAGGCAAAAGCTAGGTGTTTTGGTTTTGAATATTAATTGTATGAGGCACTGGAAGCCGATATGAGCAAGAGATAATATTTTTTCATGGAAGTGTCATTAAGATTAATAGTGATTCCCAGCCCCAACACAGAGTGATCACCAGGGGACATATAGCACGTGTGTGTGGTGGGGAGAGCTTTACAAATACCATCCTAGGTACAGAGAAGATCACTGACCACGTGGTCATCGGTATATACACACATTCTATGTTTACATCATCACAAAACCAGTATTTATTATTAAGGCGACATTCCAAAAGCTGCCTGAACACTTTCAATTCATTCAGATTTTCATCCTCATCTTTTTACTTTAGTTGCTTTATGAAAGCCACCAGTGGCATCAGCTAAATAAAGCTAGGGGCCATTTCTCATTATTTTCTCAATCTATCAGTGGGGTTCAATGTCCTTGCATTTTTTTTCTGTAACAATAATGAAGAATGTTATGAGAGCCTGAGGAGTTCCCTGAGAAACTGCAATTAGAGTTCTAAGGAAAATTTTAAAAAAATGTGCTGACAAAGACAAATGCTGGAATGGAGGTAAAAGAAGACGTGACCAGAGACCAGGGTCAAGAGAAAGGGCTGCTTTGGGCTGCAGGAGAACCACCTTCGGACAGCAAAGAGCAGTGTGGTCTACATTAGCGATACCCCTCACTAGGGCCTTTGGGGTTCTAAGGGCTGTAGTTACCTGGAAAACAATGAGCAGTGTTCTATGAACTTGGAATCCACCAAAAATGTTTTAAAAAATGTAGTTTTTCCCTGTACTAGATGATGTGGTGTGTTAGAAATATATCAAAAGTTTTTGTAATTGTTCCAAGTGTGTTAACTTGTTCCTTTAACCACCCAGAAATGTATACTATTATACTTTCATCTTACAAGGGAAGGAACAGGAATAGGAACGAGTTGTTGCAGTTGTCATAACTAATTAATACAGAGCTAGACTGAAATCCAGAAACACATTTATTAATGCTCAATTTACAAATATGTAACTTGTAGCAATGCTCACTCTTTTCTTGGAAAGTAATACAAATTCTGAGTTTGGAGCAATCGGACAACCGAGTAAGCTCCTCCAGCAACCCCTTCTCTCCAGCCAGAACAATTTGAGGAATGAATTACCAAACTACCTTCATGGGAGCCGAGGTCATCAAGTGAGAGGCTGAAGCACCAGGCGTTAGCATAACAGTAATACTGAAGGACGCAGAAGGGAAGACTTGCCTTGGACATTTCTCCCCCAGCTCAAAGCAGCCTGATGAGAAAGACTTGCTGGGCCGGTGAGAGAACCGCTCCTAGGCCATGAACTGGAAACCCTGGGCCAGCCTGCCTCGGTGAAACCTGAACCTGGGCGCAGAGCCTCCAAACCCTGTCTTAGGTGGTGCCCACAGGCCCAGCTGAGGGGCTGTCAGCCAGGCAAATGACTGCCTCTATCACCTGCCTCACCTCCGCAGCAGAAGGGAAAGCAAAACTTCACCTGCTGCGAGGAGGACACAGAAGCTAGAATTGTCCTTCGAGTCACAGCAAGGCCTGCCATAGTGAGACACAGTGCCTGACAGAAACCTGATCCCCAGGGCAGAGAGCTGAGGCAGAACCTCTTGATATATAACCTAGGAGAAACTCCACTTGTGGCTGTGCCCCACTGCCAGTTTGGAGTGGGCTGGACTATCTTCCCACTCAGACCATGCAGGTCCCTCACAGTGAGACTCAGTTGTAACCTGAAGATCATCAAGGATTTGCAAGCTAGAGGAGTGCAGCGTGGGTCAAAATGCTATTTGCTGGGGGAAGTGTGAGGTAGTAAGGGTGGGACGTTGTCTCAGAACCCAGCCTTGCTGTGATCTTGCCCTGGGCAGACCCTAACAGCTTTCACCCCCAGGCTGGTCCCTACTGTACAGAGGAGGAATCAGGTCGGTTTTTCAGGAAACGTACTGTGTCACATGGTAGGACTTGGGGGCCATGTACTCTCCACTGCATTGTACTGCTCTAGTGCTAAGGCCGCCACGGACAATGTGCAAATAAATGGGCATGGTGTGTTTCAGTAAAATTTTATTTGCCAGAACAGGTGGCAGAAGTGGAACTAATCCCAGGGAATGTGATATCCTCACCCATAAATATTGTACTGAAATGGAGGTTGTTGTTTTAAGAATTATTTTGTCTAATGAGAGTAACTCAACTGTGTTTTGTGAGCAAGGTAGAGATTTCTGCTGGATTTTAATATACACATTTTCTTTTATGAAAATGGAATGTATTTGTTTTAAATTGGGTACATGGCTGCTCAGAATAGAAGTCACTTGGCCTTTAGCCCTTTTCAAACTTCAATCTTTTAACAAATTTTTGCTAATAAGAAATAGAAATTTTCTATGAATGAAGAGACATCTTCTGAACATCATCATGTGGCACAGGATTGTATTAAATCTGTTAGCTGAGCACGGTGATATCAAAAAGATCATGATGGAAGAGCTAACTTATTTATGTATTTATTGTGATAAAACATATATTTATAAATTGAATATTATATTGAAGCAAAAAATATTTTTGAACACTATCACATAACACATGTAGATGCATAAAATATAGCCTAGTCTATCTCATGGCAAATATAGGGTCTGTGTTTGTTGGAAGTGAATATGGTAAACTGCAGAAAACATAAGACACAGAAATCATTTTTCTTTTGTTTGTAGAGTGAAATGGAGCCTTTAGGACACCTTCTATTTATCATTGAACCATTCACACCTTCTATGTATCATTCAATCATTCATTCAAAAAGTTTTTGAATGCCTTCCATAGGTTAAGCGTTGTCTCCCATTCAGAAGTTTAGCATAGCATTCAAATAGACAAATATCTTTCCTTTGTAAGCTTGCATTTCACTGGCAAAGCCAAAGAAGCAAAAAAAAAAAAAAAATCAAAGATATGCAGTGTCAGATGGTGATAAGAACAATATGCAGGGCCCGTGGACAGAAATGGAGCAGGGAAATGCTTTTATAGAATAGACTACTCCAAAAAGGCGTTTCTGACCGTATGCCATGGGCAGAAAATTCACTCAAGAAAAGGAGCTGACATCATGCGTGAGCAAAGAGGCTGAGGCGGAAGCATCCCAGCCTTGGTAGAGAAACTGAACTAAGTCAAAGAGACTAATGTGAAATGGAGTCACTGCACATAAATTCAGAGGAAAAGAGGCAAGGTCACACTAATAGTAGGAAAAGGAAGAGGTCACAGCAATACCAGTGACAAGTGATGTACTTCAACAGGATGCCACCAATATCTGTGTGGAGAGCTGGACCAGAAGCATGAATCTGAGACGTCAGAGAGGTGATGCTGGCTTAGGTAAAAATGGTGGTGACAGGCGATGCGATGCTTGAGGTATTTTGAAAACACCTCGGAACTAGCATCTGATTATAGAGCAACTGTTTAATGTGTGTTTGCAGGACAAATGGACGATTTCAATAAATGGTTCAAGATTAGTGAGTCTATCATGCCAATGATTAATGATATAATTGGGTTCCTACAAGAACAGTAATCAAAGAAGCAGACTTTGATGTGTTTCTTAGATCTTGGTTTAAAAAAGCCTTAAGTCTTGTAGAAAACACACATTCATGGTTACAAGGAGGATTTAAGAACAGGGAAGGGGGCCTTTCTCATATGTCTATCATTTTTAAGACTAACTGTATCACTGAAAACATCACTAGGCTGATTTTGAAGTCAGTGAAGAAGGCAAGAAAGCAAGAGTAATTTTTTTTTTTGCACAACTCAAAACATAACTTAATAAAATTCAAACAGATCAGAACATTATAGATTAGCTATGTGCTTTTGGAGAAAAAGACATCTTGAGTGTTTGCATACATTTTTAGAGGATAAAGTACTTTTTGGATAGCACATGGATATGTTATTTTGAACGATGACAGGATGTTTTATTAGATTTCTGGTTAAAAAGGGTAACATAGCTAAATTTACTCATGATGGGCTATTTTGTCAGAGATACTTTTACGTTTCTGTGAATCACTTTGAGACCACATAAAAGAAAAATATGAAAGCTGTAAGCAAGATCAAAATTTCACATTATTCTTGGAGAAAGGGAGGGTTGGTCTAAATAGAAAACTTCAGGAAATGTGTTTGGGCTTGGTAAATTACTTTCAATCTCCTTTTGTAAAATATTTGTCTGTCAGGTGTATGTGGTAAGATCCTGGATCATGATTGTTCAGATCTGAAACCAGAATTGTTCTTGAACCTTTTATTTGGATGCTACTATAGGTGAAAATACTTTTCTGTCTCATGCAAACCTGGAATTATACTCAATAGAAATTTTCACTGTTGGGGAATAATTTCTGTAACAATCTTCTCTGTGCTTTCATACATTTTCTTTCTAAGGCCAAGTGTTTATAAGGTGAAGATCTGGAAGAGCCTAACACTCAGCCTGGGCCTTCTCCACTCACTCTGTACACAGCTACCTTTCTTCTTCCTGAGAAGATTCGTGTGTGAAAGAGTCTCTACTTTGGTCAAACTGGAGTAGGAGCAAGTTGGTTTTGTCAATTTTCTAGGCCTCAGATTCCAGTTAAAAACCACTACTGGTCATTGCCCTCTAAAATTGATAATTATCTCCCAGTTGGCTCAGCTCTCAAGGCAGTTGTGATATTTAGTCTATGTGTCACCATGAGTGGGCCAGATGTGATCAGACGTTAAATCACTACCTTTGTGAGGATAGTTCTGGATGAGATTAACACTTAAATCACAGGACACTGATCTCATAATATGGGATCGGTGCATTCAACCTGAAGAATGAGTTGCCCCAGGAGAGAAGAAATTCTGTCTTAGTTAACCTTCAAACTTGTACTGAAGAGTCAACCTGCTGGTCTACCCTGTAGATTTTTGTCTTGCCAATTTCTGTGATTGCTGAGCCTATCCGTTATTTCCCTCCAGTTCTTCTTTTTCTCTGGAGATCCCTGTCTAATTTAGTGAGATACAGGCACTAAAATATCTTACACACCTTTTACTCCTCAAATCTCAATAGATAATATTTCAAATTATCAACAGAATCAATATAATTGCTTATAATCAACATAATCACTTATAAACCTAAGTTATCTGTAAACTTCTACATGGTGCAATCAGATTTAGAATCATAAACATATTATCATGATAATTCATGGCTTCTTTTCTTCATTTCAAAGGTATGTTAAGCATCTTTGTCCAAAACTATGTTGTGGTAAAATCATTTAGGGTCATCATCAGAGTAAAGATTAATCTCCTTTGATAAACCTTTAAATTTGTTCAAATACATCTTCAGTAAAATTTGGAGTATTTTAAAGTTATGCAACTTTTCTAGTACAATCAGAAAAGTTTGTAACAAACAAATGCAATAAGAACTAACTTAAAAAACATAAAAGTAATGAAGTTTTGATATTCTCATATGTTAAAAACACCTCACAGTTTTAGCAGATTGAGTACTAGACACAGGTTTAGATAAAAATTATTCTTGAAATTTTAAAAAAATAGAACTGAACTGAAGAAGAAATTAATGGATGCCGAGAATTTGTAAATAAAAATATATATTGTAGTATCATACAATATTTAAATGATGAGCCAACAATGAATCATAGTAAGTTGTAAAATAATAAAAATGTAGGGTTATATTTAATCATACATAAATTGATAGATTCTCAGGGACAGTGTCTAATACTTTATAAAACAGTAGGGATAGGTTCTCCAATATTAGACCCACTTTATAGATGAAGAATGACTTTAATGATGTTAAAAACTGTGGACAGTCACACACAGAATCAATACTTAATCCAACTACCTTTTACTCCATGACAAAAATCTCCTGTCCAGCCATAATTTAGATTTAGAAATCTGATTTCCAAAACTTTGGGGACCCGTCATCGTTGCACCAGTTGACTCCCTTTTACAGAGCTGATTTGAACTCATTTCCGGTGCACACAAGAAATCTGAGGAGCCTGAATTAAACTCCATGCTTACATTCCCATTTCACTGAAAGTTCTTTGTTAGAAAAAAATAAAGACCATTATGAATAAATTTCTCACGACCTGAGGCACTGAACTCACTGAAAGTGTGACAAAAGATAAGCATAGCTATTTTGTTTCACTAGGTTTAAGAAAAGAACTGTTTCTGGTCCATTATGTGATGGTATGTTCTTTCACTGTACTCAAATCCTCTGGAAGCAGAGGTGCCCTGTCTCAGCAACTCGAGTCCTTTTTATCTGATGCCTCAAAGTAGGGTGTAATATGTCACCCGTCCCTAGGTGGCAGGCTTGCTGGACTCAGAGACCGAGTTATCTATTTCTTTTTCTGCTAGGGCCTCTGACACAGAACAGCCTGCAGGAATCAAGCAGGACTTCAAGGAACATTTGTCGAATGAACGTTTAGTGATGACAAATATCTACATATTTTTGTATCTGCGCTACCAACCGGTGCCACTGAATGACATTTTGCTCATTCGAAGTGATCGATTCTGCCACCCAAGCAGAAACACAATGAGCAGATGCAGGTGAACCTGGGAAGCCTTTGAGGCCCTCTCTGCCGTGGAATGTTGCCTGATAGAACTCGATCCAGCTTGCTGTCAGACATGAATTATTCATCAGCACTTCACTCCTACATCATTATACCTTTCATTCTACTGTGTCTGCACAGATAGGGCTGATTCACAAATCATACCCAGTAACATTTATAATCAGGAATCCTGGAAACGTTTTTACAGAGCAGCAAACAGGTAAGGAGACGCTTAGAATAACCACACCTGTCACACTGGTAATGGGTTCTCCAGTTTCTAGCTAAGCAAGAGATGTGCTGCAAGAAACAAACAAACAATGTGTGCTCCTCTTTGTCAAAACACCCATCATTTCGGCAGTAATTCCTAAATAGACACACCTACTTTCCCATTGATCCAAGGAGATGTGACCCTCAAATATTCTAAAGCAGAGTATTTTGCTAAGAATTGTAAGGCACTGGCTTGGAAAATCTGCACAGAATTATTCCAGCTGTAGAAATATAGGAATCAAGGACACTGTTCTAAATTAGTTGTCACTGTGAGAATGTGAGTGTGTGTTTTGATTACTGTTTCTCATAGGAAAAACCTATGACTTCACTGCTTTTCAGTCTCACTGACCTTCTTTTGACTTACTGAATCCTCTTTTTTCATGCGCTACACATTTTAAAGGACAGTAGGAGACGCACCCCCAAGCCACACGTGAAACAAAGGAGTTTTAGAGAGAAGCCTGGATTTAAAGAAAACGTAGCAGGCCCATTCCACCTCTTTTCTTTTTCTAATTGCTTATTCAGACAAATAAGTTTACTGAAGAACTCCCAGGTGCCTTATACATGGTGTGATACGCAGGACGAAGCGGAGATACGTAGACACAGTGCTTGCTCTGTGAAGCTTAGAGACTTCCTGATTATGGCCTTCACTTAACCCAGAATATCACCATTTAGTTTATTTTTATAGATTTCTAGAAAGTGCTAGAGTATTCTACATAAGTGCAAAATAAATACCAATGGAATGAATAAGAAAGCATTTCCAAAATTTAAATCTATAGGAATAATTGCAGTGCACAAACTTTAGACAAGTTTGTAATTCCTGATAGGAACATAGGATTTTGTCATGTGCTGTGCCCAATGCTTCCAGAGATCCTGTTCTGATTAGAGTATAAGAATTTAAGGTGAGAGTATCAGTGAACCTAGTGCAAAGGTGTTTATGATATTTACTTGAGGCTACTTCCCTAATGAGGTCATCTTATTTACTTGGTTGAAGTAGAGATAAATTAAAACGCAAACAGGAAAGGAATCTTTCACGTGTCTTTTACATATGCACGTATGGTGAAAGTCTGCTCCATTAAAATGTGTACAATAATATTCTCATACTCAGTTAATTACAGAGGATAAGTATATTGGCTACTGAAGTGATTATGGACTTTCCTGATGCACAGAGTATTTGCTGGGGGCAAATGATTTATTTTTAACTTATGTAAATGAGGAATGAGATGGACACAGAGGCCTTGTGAATCTCCCTGGTGCTGTTCGGTCAGACTTCTGTTTGTTTCTTCACTCATCTCTTGCTACTTTCACTGCTTTTCAGTCCCACTGACCTTCTTTTGACTCACTGAATCCTCTCTCCTCACATGCTACTTTCATATACATGATTCCAGTGGTATATGTAAATTAATTTTGTGTAAAAATTATTTTCAAAAGCCTCCCATTCACACAATCAGAAAGCAGAATGAGGGAAACGCACATCTTCGGTTAGCTGACCAGTGGATAAGGACATTTTGGGCTATAAACATGTCCAGTGCAGGGAGGAGCTCAGGAGGTCGGAGGCTCTTGGAATCTGTGCAGATGCACTGTGTGTACTAGAAACGAATCAGATCCCCGGCCCTAAGAGAGGGGACATTCTTTTGTGCGTGTGTTTCCTTAGCTCGTTGTATTTCAGGATGACCCAGTGTGGAAGAAGTGTTTACTTCAGCTTTCCTTCTAGCTCTTCACTTGAATTTGTCATTGTTTTAAAAGCTAATTCAGAAACAGTAACCCCTGATGACTGAGTCCAGTGGTCTCTGGACCACTCCAGTGGTCTAGAGTCTAGTGGTCTAGAGTCTAGTGGTCTCTGACTCATGGCCGTCTGTGCTCCCAACCGTGGACTGCTCATTCCCACTCCCGTTATTCATGGTGGGTGCACTTCCCCGCAGAGGAGCAGGGGTGATACTGTTCC
This sequence comes from Petromus typicus, assembly GCA_004026965.1. Classification (NCBI taxonomy): domain Eukaryota; kingdom Metazoa; phylum Chordata; class Mammalia; order Rodentia; family Petromuridae; genus Petromus; species Petromus typicus. The sequence continues at coordinate 11,622 of PVIR01027130.1, forward strand.
TGTTGGACAGCGGCATGCGGTGCCCTTCACCAGCCCTGGCACACTGCTGCCCGGTGTCTCATTACAATGACCGTGATTTGCCACAGTCAGTGCATAGCCTCATGCGAAGGAGTGAGCACAATTTCTTAGAATTCAAAGAAGAAACAGAAATCAACCATAAGGAAGTTAAAGGCAAGTGCTGGAAAATTTAAGAGAATTGCACCATTTTTTCATGTCTTAATACAATAAAGAAAACAGTTGTGAGAAGTAACATTCTCTTAAGGCCAAGCAGGAAACAAATACTGATATAAAAGCGTTAAGTCAGATTATGAATTTCTAGAATTGCGTGATGACACACAGAGACCGATGTATACACCATCATTGTTTTGCAGGTGTTAATTTTAGTTTCCTCCTGTGTAGGATAGCTGCTTTTTCTACTAGTTGAGGTTCACAGCTTCCTGAATATGGAAAAAAATATTATGACAAATATGGTAAGACATAGCTCAGATAAAATTTAAATGTGAGAGGTGCTCTAATTTGTCATGCCTGCATGCGAATCTTCTCCATAAACATGAAAATTTAATAAGTATATGTAAGCATCAAAGTACTACATGCATACCTATGATCAGGCACCTTGTAAATAAGGAAGAGCGCAAGCACATCAGGCATCCTCGTGTGGATTTGTGAACTCACAAATCTTGTAATATGACATATCAGAAAAAAATTCTGATGAAATTTCTAAATCCTAAATTGTATGTTCAGACCTCTTTTCCTGTGACAAAAAAACAATCTTATTGATAGTAGTGAAGATTTAAAGTCTGTCTCATTTCACCTGGGAATTCACCTGGGTGAAGTAAGAAGATACAGGACAGGAAGAGGACTCCACACATGTGTTTATCTCAGGGAAACGAAACACTATGTTCCCCAAATGACTCGCAGTTTTAAGCCCAGACACTCATCTCAGCTTTAAGCCAGTCCATTCCGGTCAGGCTTCGTATCTTTTCCCCTGCTCTTTCCTGCATGAGTTGCTTTTTTCCCCTAGTTTTTATTTTTGTGTGGATGGTCCTGAAGCACACACCTGTACTGTCTCACCTCAAGTGTGCATTCCGCTACAAGAAGGAGAGCCCCTGCGTTCATACGCTTGGCAGGCACTGCTCCTGTATCTCCTGTGCCTGGCACGGAGAAGATGCTCAGTTAAGTGCGTGCATGAGTGAAGGAATAAATGAGGGCCACTGGATTTCCTGACTTCCCTTCTGCAACGTTTGATGACATCTGATACGTATTGACATTAATATATCAAAAAATAGGATCTTCTATGTGTTTAGGCTTTATTATCAATAAATGACAAGATGTGCTCTTCTGAGTAAGATCACAGAAGGAAGGACTATGGGAGACTGAAGGACAAGAGGGCTGGGCTGGGTGACCAGAAGTCCAGGAAAGGGTAGCGTGAGCAAGGTTGTGAAAACCTACAATTTTCGTATATATGACTATATTTTCTTGAGTCAGTCAGCCTAAATGCTGTGCATGTATTTCATATTTAAAGCTAAATATTCCATAAAATATAAAGAATAAACTCAAAGAAAATAAATTTGTCTATAATATGCCAACCTTAAAAGTAGATTCATTGGAGTAATCAGATTTAGAACACCAGCATTTTGTGCTGTAGCAAGCAATATAACTAATCCACAAGAGAGGTACTTGAGAAAAATTACTATTATAATAGTACTGGACTATTATAGTATTATAATACTATAATAATATACTATATACTATAATAATTATAGTATTATAATAGTATTATAATATATTATAATAGTATTATAATAGTATTATATAGTATATAGTATTATAATATATAATATAGTATATTATATAGTATATATAATATACTATATTATATATATAGTATATAATATAGTATATATTATATATAGTATATATAATATACTATATTATATATAGTATATAATATAGTATATATTATATATAGTATATATAATATACTATATTATATATAGTATATATAATATAGTATATATTATATATAATATAGTATAATATAGTATTATAATATATTATAATAGTATTATAATAGTATAATAATAGTATTATAATATATTATAATAGTATTATAATAGTATTATAATAGTATAATAATAGTATTATAATAGTACAGTACAATAATGTCTCCCACGGGCTAGATGTGGAGCACATTCACTACTCTATACTCAAGAAACACGTTTATTTTGAGAAACTAAAATCTATCTTCCAATATTGGGAATGGGAAAGTATATTTTAAAAGTTTAGAAAGAGACCAGATTTAATTAGATACCATTAGAACTTGGAATGAAAGATGGTTCAAATGGTTAAAAAATAAAAGTTTGTATGCTTCAACTAAAGAAAAGAGAAAACTACTTGAAGAAATAACAATGTTGGAAGAAAACCCATTGGAAGAACTTTGACATGAAGATCATCTCCTGTGCATCGTAACAAAAGGTATCTAATCAATCAATCAAGGGTCAATATTGGAGTGCAGACAGCTGAGGAAGTGGCACCAGAAAATCCAAGTTCTAACCTACTGGAGATTTTGGAAGCTGAGTAGAAGCATCAGAGGGAGAATTTGTGTTTCAAATTTATGTCTACAAAAATTATACAGCTCCTGATTCTTTCATTCCAAGTGATCTTCATCTTTTACAGATATTTTTATTAACACCACAAGATCTTGAATCAAAACACAAGGAAACTCCCTATAGTGCATTAAGACATTAATTTGTACTCTTTTAAGTCCAACAGCTTAACTTGTTTAATAGTCTACAGAGACAGTCTCTATTTTTTTTTGAAGAATTTGGGGATGATGCAGTGAAGGTAGACACCACAGAAATAAATAAAATTCCTTTGTAGTCATTTAGTATCTCTTGTTTTTACTGAAAAAGAAATGTATACATGGTGTTAGCAGGTAAGAACTGAAATGCAAAATGTTTTGGGGAATCAGAAGTGATCCCACCATACTCAAACCTTCCTCTGTCCCTCTCAGAAAGCTGCTAATCTCAGTTTAATGATACTAAATTTCAGGGTGCTGCAACATCTGAGAAACAATAGAACTACTAGATTTTACAGAAATCATAGAAAATAATATCAGCCTAGGAGAGCACAAACTGCTATACAGTCTTCTGCACAGTAGTGTGGATTTTACAAACTGAAATACTGAACTTGATTTTGATTACAGCAAAGATTCTAAAATTATCAAAAGAATATCCAGTGTTCTCTAAGTTGAGAAATCATGCAGAGACGTGCATGATTTCCCTAAAATGCCAAAGAAATCATGAAATTAAAGCATATATCTTTTATCACATGTAGAGACTGTAGTTCATAGAAATCTAGTTGGTACTTTTTTTTCATTTTATTCATATGATTTAGATTCACATAATGATTATGTTCATAACAGGTAATTTATACTTTTAATGGTGCATCTTGATTCATTTTCGGCCATTCTCCTCCCCTCCCTTCAACCTATCTTTCCCTTCCTTGTTTACAAAATCTTCATTTCCATTATTTCGTTCAGTTCCCATATTGTTTCTTCCTTCCTTTCTCCCTCCCTTCTGTCTAATTCCTCCTCCCGATTGAATGCTTGTTTCACATTTCACAGTGTCTATTTTGCCTTTCTGTCTCTGTTTAGTCCTTGGACACAAACTGTCACTATTTTGTGAACAAGGTGGAGAATATCTAGGTAAATTATTAAAGTTAAGCTACTGTATTTAAAGACTACACAAATGTGTTAATGTTATACTGTAGGGAGTTTCCTTGTGCTTTGATTCAAGGTGGTGAAGTTATTGAAATATTTGTAAAACATGAAGATAACTTGGACTAGAAGAATTAGCTCAAATTTTTTGTAGACCAGATGAATGCTCTAAGTCTGAATGTGTCTCATTGATGAAAACATCAAGGAAGCAGCTATAGAAGGTCCAAGATGAGCCACGTCCGCCTCGCTGTCTGGGAGGACTTTGAACTGACTGCAAAGCTTGCATCACCGATGGAATGTTACAGGGGCAATGCAAAGATCCTACTGCAGCATACGAGAAGAAGTGAGTTCACTGACATTCATTTCCAGCCCATATCTGGAAGAAAGTCATATTCTTTGGATCTTTCATTTCAATAATTCAGAATAAATTTGAGGAGAGGCAACTAGGATAAAACTCATCATCAGATCTTACCAAGAATCATTGATGAAACTGGAAAAAATAGATTAATCTCTCTGCTGTGGGGACAGATTATAGGTGGCCTCTCCGGTGAAACATTTTTACACAGGTAGAATTTAAGCCATTGGCAAATGGGAGGAAAGTTCAAGAAGAACGGTTTTGACATTATCAAAGTTGTTAAGTGATCAGTGATACTCCGAGGTGGAAGGTTTCTTTGGGGTGTGCAGTGGCTCTCCAGATGGTGGGGAGGGGACTCGAGAGAAGATTATACTACTGTACTTCATAAGTCAGGGTCTTTTTTCAACTTTTAGATGAAACGAGTCTGTATTGAGGGACAGAATGTCTTCATCTCTGTCCTAAAAATACGAGACTGGAAGAAATTTCTTACCAGTAAAATGAACATGACTTCTGAGAGGATTTAAAGTCTCAAAATCCCTAGGAATGTGAGAACTCTCATCAGTAAGACCATTTTAATTTGCCATTTTATATTTGGGTAACATTTCACAAGTTGCATAGTCTATAAATAGATTTGCCTCTTATGTATCTCATTTTTTCATATTATATCCTTTTTGATGTTGTACCTTTGAGAATCTTTGGAGTAACTGAAGGGACAAGGTACAAACATAGCTACAGTATTTATCCAATTGGAATTCTTAAAATTTACTTTCTAAGAAGATCCCTACAGAAAACTTAAGGAATCACTGCCTAACCTCTGAGAACCACCATCGCCAAACAACCACTTAGAGATGAATTAGATTTCACGTGGGATTTCATCTTTATTGGTGAGTAAGTAATTTTTGTAAAACAAATTCAGTGATTGCTATGGCTCAAATCTAGTATTCTGTTGATGACATATCAAGACAACTCTCATTGTATAACAAGAACACTTAAGGCTAAATCCTCACATAACGCATCACAGAAAACAGCTCTCAAACACAGCCACTCTGATAGACATGATTTTATGAAATGCACACACCAGCTGAAAAAAAACACATGGACTACTTATATTAGTTGGATAACCTTAACTTTCCATCTGGATGGTGTGGCATTGCAAAAGCATACATAATATTTAGATTCTCTTATTTTAATTTACTTGTATAAACAGGTAAGAAAGCTATGGTAAGTGCATTTAAATTTATATGAAACTACATATTCTACATAGAACCACAAGTTGAACAGTGAGTTATATTGAACTTTATAAAGAAAGTGGTAATAATTTTCTACTGCCAACTGAAAATCAATATCTTTGTTGTGTTAGCAAAATCCAACCATATGAACCAATTCAACATTTCCAGATTTGTAAAGTGAGGGTCAGAATTGTATAGACTTATGTTTTGTACTTTGCACACAATAAACACTTCACATTCAGATTCTATGGCAGACGTTTGTGACACATACTGTAAATTTCTGTCTAAGCATGACATATTGCTCCTGATTTGAGGGCAATACTTCTAACACATGCTAAAAAGAAAAACAACTATTCTTCTACTAGTGGTAACGGGCTGAGCTGCTGTGTTTACTCTTCTGGTCCAAGTCTTCTGAGGTTACAACAATGATCCGATCTATGGCTATAATAGAATGAACACATCCACATTCAGGTCCTGTAAATTATTCATAAATTAAACCCAAATCAGTTATTACCAGATATAACCAATGACTGACAGATTAAATCTCTCTCCAAGTCACTGTCTACAAGAGAATTATGTCATTATCCTAAAAGAACGGGCAAAATGCACACTGATTTCTACTCGTGCTTTCAACATACTTTTCATTATTTTTGTGAGATTGCTTTCTCTTTCTTTTAGAGGGTTTGGCTGGAAATAAACAACTACTAACCCGTTCCCCGCACGGGTTGCTTCCTCCCAGATTCCCATCTCTGCCAGACTACAAAGTGAGCAAACTCACCTCCATACGAATACAGCTGGCTGCTTCTCAGGCTCGATTCTTCCTTGACTTCCTTGTTACGTGTGTCTCATCTGATTAAATTTTTATTATGTCTGGTTGAATTACTACAGGATGTTCTAAACCTCTGTTTGATCTCTTTTTGCCTCAGGAAATATACCAGTTTGATCTGCCAAAAAGCATGTAATGCATTACAAAGCCAATTACAAATAAGCTCCATAACCCTCTGTTTTGAATCACGCAGACCACTGTTTGCTTTCTGAAGTGAATATCCAAAAGATTACATATCTTTTGCTTTCAGTTGATAATCCACAGAGAATGAAGACAGATATAATGTAGTTTTTTCTCCTTTTTCTGTTTATTTTTGTGGTAGTTTGAAAATAGACAGTGATTGAAAAATGGAATATTCATTGTAAAAGGATATTTATGTTCCTACCTTTTAGGAGCACTGGGTGAATGCAGAGGTGTGGAAATAAAGAAAGGAAAAGGAAGAATCCCTCTACTACTTATGAGATAAACTATTTCAAATTCTGCTAATTTACTAGAAATTTTCAGATTTTGGTCCACTTTTTTGGGGGGATCGATTTAAGATTATAACTTCAATAGAAAAGATATTGAATTCAATACTATTAGGCAAACTATTGATTGTAGGAACTTTGATATTAAACATTTCAGCTTTGAACATAATACAAGAAATCAGTTCCTGATACTGAAAATTCGTTACTTTCTACCACTCTCATCAAAAGGAACAGAGCAAAGATTATGCAACAATCCCCTAAAACTATCTAGTGGAAAAGTCAACATTAACATTTTACATAATTATTCTGTTAAAAGGTTTCTTTGTTGTTGTTGTTTTGTTTTGTTTTTAATCTTTGAGGTTTGCTTTACTACCCAGAAGGGATTTTAATATTTTATATGCAATGCAGGTGGAAATTGAATGATTTTTCACTCTCTACAAAGATTTTCCCAATGTCACTAACAATTTAAGACCTGTTTAGACTTCCTGGTGAGCCCTCTGGAGATCACACACATCATGTTATAATAGAGTTAGGAAGAATAGAACAGAGTTAGGTGTGTGAAGCAAAGTACAGTACATTTAGGAATATGTTTCATACTGTATATTTCTGGACCTATATGCCAATGATTTTTTCCCTTTTTTCTCTTTATTTTCTGCTCTCAGTTTCTCAGCTTACTCATGAAGTTTGTGTAGCAAGGCTCAATAACCATTTATAACAACAGAAGAGCAATGCAATGAGCATTTTCTTGTGGGTACACCTACGTGGTCCAAGAATCACACCTAAGGTGCATAGGGTTGGCTCAAGTAGTGAATGATGGAGGTTAAAGGCCATTAGAAAACTTACATGCAGTTGTTCCACCCAAGACAGGGACACACAGAGTTTGCATCAGGCCCCCAAGTTCTATCTGATTCTGGTCCTGTTGTCACTTGATTTTTTTAGAACTTAGGTTTTCCTAGTTGCTGGTTTGTTTTCTTCATTTGTATTTACTTTTATTTTCTCAAAAAATGAGGCTTTTAACATCTGATCCACAGTAAAGAAAAAATAGATGATTTGAAATATATGAAAGATTGTACCGATATGGCACTGCTATTTGATTCTGACCTAATTGTGTTAATATTTTGAAATTTGATGAAAGCAGAATATTTTACAAGAAAAGTGTTAGGTATTGTTCATGTGAGTAAGAGTATGAGGTCTGCCGTTCAAAAAGTAATTTCTTACTTTAGAATTTTGGTTCCTGTTGAAAGCTTCAGCAGAAAGCTGGGGAAAAGGAACTTCCATTTTTATAGGGGGAGAAAATCCCAAGAGAAGATAGATGGATTTTAATTTAGTTGGAATAGACTGGCCAATTAATTCATTTGTCAGAGTCGGGGAGGGTGACTAAGTAGAGGAGATAACTTGGAGCCAGCTCTCCCTCTTTCCCTGATGGAGCTCTGCTTTGCTGCAATTTAAATCGATCTGCTCGGTCCTCCCATGATGGAGATTCCACCTTCTGACCGACTTGGTCCACACAGATTCCTAGTCACGTGCAGGAAGTTGGCTCCGTCTCATCCTTTCCACTGTATTCCAGGCAGAGCTCTGGGAGCGGACCCGGTACAGGCAACTGTCATTTGCTGATGGGACAGTGACAGAGGGACTCACACTCGCTCTCGAGAGAGATGCAATATCTCACAGTAAATACTCAGCGGATTATTGTTTTAATCAGGTGTTTGCTCTAGTAGAGATCTGTCAGTCTATTTTTTTTTCTCTGTTGGCTCTATTTCATGTTATTCCCTATAAATAGATTTATAGAGTAGATTAAAAAAATTAAGGATCCAGAGTTCTACTTTTTCTCACCATTGACTAATATTTCTCGAGGTATCCACACTCATTTTCCATGCTGAGAACTTTCAGGTTGTCTTTCATTGTTTCCACGTGATTAGCAATTCACTGAATAATTGAGTGGGAACGTGCAAAGTGGTAAATCAGCAGGGACTGAGCTCTATCTGGATTCAACTTGTGGCCTGGACAGCGTCTGTCTTTCTTTCATCCTGCCTCCCTGATACTTCATCTTCTTTATTTACTTATGCTTTAATGAAAACGTTGTCGGTTCTTCTTGTGGATTTCTTTGGCGGGGTTCTGAAAGCTCTAATTCTGAACTCGCTAATCTGTTCACTCTTTTCCCCTCTAATGGTCTCCGCCATTACTTCTCTTCGCTTTGCCTGTCATATTCAAGCACTTCCATGCCTGTTCCCTCCAGTTTCTTTATTTCCGAAACTTTAATGATTTTTTATGCATAATCCTTTTTAATTCTGGGCTCGGTCCTTTTGTATCACGTTGTCTGACTGCCCTGCAGTGGCTGGTTGGTCCTCAACAATCTGAAATCATACTTTTTCAGAAGCAATTTATATCTTAGCCATATTTTCCTGATAGCAAGGCTTCCCCTTTGCCATCACTGTACTCAGAGGAGACAATGTATTTAAGATCATACTCACCAAAACTGCCACGCTCCATGCCATTCGCTTGCCTGTGGTTATCAGTTTACGATATGTGCCGTCCTGTCTGTCTCTCTCGTGTGCCCACACATGTGATATCTGTCACATTACCCTACTTGGCTACAGTTAATTCGCCATAGCATTAGTGTTTTCTAAGTTACCCAGAATTAAATTTAAGTTTTGTTTCACTTTGCTTTCTGTCTTGGTCATTGCAATCAGTAGGGTTCTGTATTCAAGGATTTGCTTCATCTGTCTCTACCTCTCTTTCCACCACCAGCACCTTGTAACCCTCACGCCCTCCTCACTGGCTCGTGGAGATTTGCTGGGACTCAGAGTTCCCTCTTTGCCTGCAGCATGTGTAGCCGCTGAATGAGACTTCCTTGCCTGGAACTCCAGCAACATCACTGCTTGCCCACAATAACGCCCATAAATTCCCTTCATGCCTCATACGGCCATTCATTTCTCCCCGTTCTCATGATGTAATCCAAATAGTGCTTCTAGCCACACCATGCCCTTGTGTGTACCACCTACACCCTTATGCACGTCAGGGTCCAGACCATGCACAAGTTATCCTTCTGCATCTAAGCTCAGAATGTGGCTTTGATCCAAAGGTTTTGCTTTCCATTCTCACGTATGTCAGACTCTTATTCACTCTTCTCAAACTGAACACTTCTTTTGAAAGATTTTGTTTCCTATGCCAAGATGTGCTGTCTGATTCACTCAGTCCTTCATCTCTTCCACAAGGTTCAACATGATCTGGCTTTTACACGTACTGCAGCTTCCTGAGCTTCTTTGCGATCCTCCCATATGCCAAAGTGTTTCTTCTTCCTGGCACATTGCGCTCACTCTTTGGCATACCCAGAGTGCTCTTCAGACAGGTTGCTCTTTCTTAAATGTCAACTCCTATAAGGCTTCGTTTTCCCCAACTTATTTAAATATGCTTTCAGAATTTCTTATCACACTGAAAGTTTTCTTTGTCATAATTCCCCCTATCAAATTGACTCTTTGAAGGTCAAAAATCAATTCAAATATGTTTTTTGTTAACCAGTGTCCACCCCACATGCATAGTATAGTTCCTGGCCTATAGCAGGTGCCCAATTATTTATGGACAAGTGGATGAATAAATGATAAGACACTTTGTTTATATTTCTCCTACCATGTTGCAACTTGTATTATACTTTCTCAGGTACTGTCTGTTTTCATTAGTTTTTAGTCTTTTATAAAAGCCCCTGGTCTGTTCATCTTGGCACCTTCTACCCTCAGCACAGTGCCAAATATTCATGAGACTAATAAATGTTTGCTAAGTTAAATTGATGTGAATTAAGCCTTCAGAACAATATTAAGTTATTGCCTGGACATCACAGATGGTGCATGACAATCTCCTTTCCTAATGGCTTCCAAGGTTGATGATGAGATAAAATCAGTCAAGCATCAATATGGGAAAAGCTCCTAAATGCTAAATTCTCTGCTTTAAAGCTGCGGAAGTGTTGCCTCCCTCTCATATTAAAATACTTGGCATCCCGGGCCCTGTTGATCCTTAAAGCATCGTGGAATTGTTGGTGTCATTTTATATAAAGTAGCTATGAAAAGATGGCAGGAATACGAAAGGCCCATGAAAGAGAAGCCATTTGACTTTGACAATGTTCTTCTTAATTACCCAAGAGTACGTGCCTGTGTGATATTTTTGGTTTCTGTTTTGTATTTATTTTCTAACTTGCTTCTTAACCTACCTCTAAGAAAGTAAAAGGGATTAAATTTAAGGTGCATGTCGATGAGTTCCTAAAAGCAGGGGTACATAAAGTCGAGAAAAGTATCCCAAGTTCCTGCAGGTATTAATTACGGCTGAAACTGTCCCAGGGTGGAGAATGTCCTGGGGCTTGCTGCTTGGTCTCCTCGCCTTCTGGTGCCCTCTAGTGCCGCCCAGGTGGAACTGCACAACCGGACGGCACCCAGACCCTGGAACTCCAGACCTTTCCTTGCCTTGTAGTTGGGTGGAGAGAGAGAACAACTGGTCCCGGTGGAAACTCACACTGTGTTTCGAGTGTTTAGAAATGTTTATAAGCCCTGAAACATCCCACGATCATAAAGTTTATGGTGTCCCTATCGGTTCTCATTCACTCACTGACTTCCGGAAGGGTCACAGTATTTTCTTTCCTTCCTTAAATTTCACCAAAGGAAAACGCTTCCATAAACAAAGATATTTTTTACTTTGTCATGGGCTGGATATTCACGTGGATCTTGAGGAAAGTGTTTTACAAATTATACAGATAAGGACATAATTCAGCAACTATTGAGTTTATCTTCTTCCGTAAGGATATAAATTCAGTAGGTGGAAGAGTTAGTTTTAAATTGTTTCTCTTTGGTTTTATTCTCCCACGTGTGGTGACATGTGCTGCGCCCTCCTACGGCGTGCGAGGTGAAAGGCGATGCTCCCGTGTGGCTGGCGCCTTAACTGACACGCTCTCCAGCGGCGGAGGCAGCCTTCCACTGGTTTCTGATTCAAAACAAACATGACACACCCACAAGAGCAA
>PVIR01027131.1:0-23194 GCA_004026965.1 Petromus typicus
CAAGACAGGCGCCGGAACCACTGAGCTAACTCCTCGGCCCTAGACACACTGTCTTATCACTCTTGACTAGTGGCATTATAACTTAATATGTGATTTTATGAAAGAATTTACAATTTAAAGAATTTACAAATTTTATAAAATTATTTGCCTGCTTACATAATCCAACCTTCCTTCTCCTCTCCTCTCTTGCTTTTATACATACATATACATAAAGACAGAGAATAGGGGCTGGGGATTTAGCTCAGTGGTTCCAGTGCCTGCCTTGCAAGCACAAGGGCCTGGGTCCATCCCAGATAACTACATACATCAATGCTGGATGTTGGTGACTCATGCCCACCAGCAATCAGTACCACATACCACAGTGCTGGGCATGGAGGCTCACACCTGTAATCCCAGCACTCGGGAGGCAGAGGCAAGAGGATTGCTATGAGTTCCAGGCTCACCTGGGCTACATAGTGAGCTCAGGGCCAGCCTGAACTATAAAGCAAGACCCTATTTCCAAGAAACAAAAGACCGAATAACACTATTTCTAGTTTCTACACAGTTACTGTGACATTTTAAGATATGTATTTAAACTTAACGTTAAAAAGTACATCTAGGAAAATTAAATCTCAATACTAAACAATGGATCTTAAAATGATTCTAATATTTTCAATAATAGACTGTTGTCTTTCTCTTCTTTAGTTTACTATCAAGAAACTAACATATTCAGAAAGTGAATTATTTGAAAAAGTCAGATTATATAAGTAGGAAAATGTACTGGGTTTTTTTTTCCACTAATACTTAAAGAATTTTTAACTTTTTATTTTGAAATAACTTTAAATAAAAATAGACCAAAGTCCCATATGCTTTTCCAGTAAACTTCCATAATGTTCATATTTAACTAGTATAATTATCAAAACTAAGAAACTGACATTGGAGCAGTATTGTTAATTAAATTAGACTTTACTTAAACTTGACATTTTCCCTCTATTGTTGTTTTTCAGGATACAATTAGGATTCCATATTTAGTTTTTTGAGTCTCCTCCAATCTGTAATAGTTCCTATCATTGTTTTTTTCCTTTGACACATTGGAAAAATATTAGTTTATAAAATATCTTTTAATTTGAATTTATCTGATATTTTCTTGTTGGATTGAAGTTATACATTTTCTGAAAGAAAAGTGATATGCCCATCTCATCATATCAAGGATACATGTGTACTTGTATGTCTTACTACTGTTAATATTCACAAGCAGTCATTGAAGGTGGTATCTGCCAAATTTCTTTACCATTCTGATTTTTCCCACGATAGTTGATAAGTATAAGAGGGGATATATTTTGCAACTGCAAATATCCTATTGTTCCTCATTTATATCCATTGATTTTTATTATTAATAAGTGAGTTTTCTGAACCACAATTTTACTATGATGGTATTTTTTCCATTTCTGTCATTTTATACTTACTTTAGAATTCTTTTTTTTAAACTTTAGAATTCTTACGCAAAGAAGAGCTGTCTTTTCCTCCCCTCCTTTTCTTCCCTTTTTTCTTTACTTTTTCTTTTCTTCCTTCTTTCTGATAGTCTAGATGCTTCATTCTATGGCTCAAAAGCCAGTATGATTTTTATTTTTTATCAAATTGTGTCAGCTTTGACTACTAAGAGGTTTTTTTCAGATTTGCTTTTTTATTCTTTGGTTTTAAGCTATATCATTGTAAAATAAGTTATGCTTTGTTTTTTTTCTTTTCTTTTTTTATTTTATTGTGAAATAGGTACATTTTATATACATATCTTTTTTTTTTTTTTTTTTTGAGACAAGGTCTCGCTTTGTGGTTCAGGCTGGCCCTCAGCTCAGCCTCAAACTCACATCACAATCCTCCTGCCTCTGCCTCCCGAGTGCTGAGATTACAGGCGTGAGCCACCACGCCCGGCACTGTGGTATGTGGTACTGGTTGCTGCTGGGTGTGGATCTCCACACCCAGTATTGTTATGTGGTTACCAGGGAATCGAACCCGGGTCCTTGTGCTTGCAAGACAGGCGCCGGAACCACTGAGCTAACTCCCCGGCCCCTTATATACATATCTTGATCCCACTCAACATTGACAATTTGTACCATGTATGACATGACTTGATTCTCATTTTTTGGTTTTTCTTTTCTTAATAAATGTTGTTAGTATGTACCTTTTTTTTTCTTGAGGTAGGGATATTGCTATGTTTACCAAGATAGCCTTGAACTCTTGGTTTTAAGATTATACTACTATCTCAGTCTCTTGAGTAGATGTGTCTGCAGGCGCAGAGCACTGCATTCAACTACTAGTATTTAATAATTCAGGATCATCTTTACATTCTTCTTTTTCTGTATTATGGCACAAATGTATTAACTTTGTCCTTACATTGAAATATATATACTGGCTATATGTAGTGGGATCTTCTAGCTGCTCTTTTCTATTTTGTTCCTTAGTTTCAGTCCTTAATTTTTGTCTACTAACAAATATTTCTACATACAGCAACCCTTTCCATCCTTTTAATTCATAGTCTTTGCTTTGTAAGCTTGAACAACATTAAGATTTGTTAAGTTTCTTCTGAACAAAATACATAGACTAGCATAGGGTTAATGAGTGTATTTTGGTTTCTCAGTGACTTTGTTGTTCACTTATTTTAAGATTCTATGTTTATGACTTAAAATATATTTCTTTATAGGCTGCTGCTCAGTGTTACATCGATTTAATCATAAAGGAAAGTGACAATAATGTAAAGCTCATAGTTCTGGATCGATTGGTAGAATTAAAAGAACATCCTGCTCATGAACGAGTCCTCCAGGTATGTGTTGTCTGAAAGAGATCTTAAGTAAAAAAGTTTTTCTTTTTTTTTTTTGAGACAGGATTCCACTTTGTGGTTCAGGCTGGCCCTGAGCTCAGCCTCCGACTCACATCACAGCAATCCTCTTGCCTCTGCCTCTGCCTCCCGAGTGCTGGGATTACAGGCGTGAGCCACCACACCCAGCACTGTGGTATGTGGTACTGGTTGCTGCTGGGCGTGAGTCTCCACACCTGGTATGGTATGTGGTTACCCGGGATTGAACCCGGGCCCTTGCGCTTACAAGACAGGCGCCGGAACCACTGAGCTAACTCCTCGGCCCAAGTAAAAAGGTTTTCAAATTTAGATCATTCCCAAGCTTTGCCATCTTGGTTCATTTAAAACTTAAGACTATCCAGTTTAAATTTTGGTTAACAAAAGCCCACCTTTTTGAGATAATTGTCTTTGCCAAAAAAAATACTTGAAAAATGAATCCATGTGATTTTTTATTTTTCTATTTATATTGTACTAGGCATTTTAAGCAATAGTGATATATTTATTTTCATTTGAATGTAATATATGTTTCTTGGAGAATCACAGCAATTGAGAGTAAGTGATCTGATTCTAGAAAATTAGTAACATTCCTATTAACAATGAGAATAGTCATGGTTATAAAAATAAAGATCCAAAACCAGGCATGGTGGTACCTGCATATAATCCCAGTACTTTGGAGTCCTGAGGCAAGAGGATCACAAGTTTAATCTCCAGGTGGGTGATTTAGCAACTTAGTGACACCATGGCTTAAAATTAAAAAGTTAAAAAAAAAAACAATTATAGGGCCAGGGATTTAGCTCAGTGGTTCCGCATCTGCCAGGTAAGCACAAGGTTCCAAATTGGATCCCTCAGTACTACATATCTCAATACTGGGTATGGTGGCTTATGCCTGTAATCCCAGCACTCAGGAGGCAGAGGCGGGAGGATTGCTGTGAAGTGAGTTTGAGGCTGAACTCAGGGCCAGCCTGAACTACAAAGTGAGACCCTGTCTCAAAAAAAAAAAAAAATTAACAATTGGTAGTATGGGTAGTAGAGCATAGTTTGCTTTATGAAATTTTAGAATTTTTTTATCAGTTTGAAAAAATTTAAAAGTTTTATAGAAATGAAATCATTTGTGAGTTAGTTTTGCTGTATTACAAAATGTTTACTTATAGGTGGGATTTACTCAAGTGATACCAGGCCTACCTTGCAAGCACAAAGGCCTGAATTCTATCCTGAGTACTGCAAAAACAAACAAAAAAACAAAAAACATTTGACTAGAAGTCCTCTTCAGGCTGGGAATTTAATTCAGTGGTTTCAGTGCCTGCCTTGTTAATGGAAGGTCCTAAGTTTGATCATTGGTACAAAAAAGAAAAGATTTTTTTAGAGTATGCATCTTTTAAATATTAATTTTCCAAATAGCAATAACACATTTTTTGTTAATAATTTCCCTTTTTTAAGTACCTATTTTTTCTTTTTTGCAGTATTAAGTCCTAATTCAGATTTTCACAGTTGTTCCAGAAGTGTCCTTGTTGTTCATTTGTCTAATTCATAATGATACTGGATGTTGTGCCCTTTTACTGTCATGATTTTGAACAGTATTTTCCTTCATGGCACTTATCTGTTGAAGAGACCAGTGCGGTTGTCCTTTAAAATGCTTCTCCTTTGGATGTGGCTGACTACTTCCTGATACTGTCATTACACTTGCTCCTCTTGCTTCTGTATTTCTGTAAGTTGGGTCCAAAACTCAATAGACTCAAAGTATGACCAGTCGTGGTGGCACACACCTGTAGCCCCAGCACTTGGGAGGCTGAGGCAAGAGGATCACTAGGATTTCAGGGCCAGCCTGGACTACACATTGTGAATTCAAAGCCAGTCTCAATTACACAGTATAACCTTATCTCAAAAAAACCCAACAAAATCAAAGTATACAGTGTCCATTTAAATGCATCACATTGATATTAATTTTTCAAATATCAGGAGATAAAATATCTAATTTTCTACCATGAGTAATCATATTAATCAAAGGATTACGGTGATGATAGTGTCAAGATTCTCTTCTGCAGTCAAGATTTTCTTCCTGTGACCAGAAAGATTGATGTTAATCCTTACTTTATTGATTCTTTTTTCAGGATCTAGTAATGGACATCCTAAGAGTATTAAGCACACCAGACTTAGAAGTACGCAAAAAAACTCTGCAGTTAGCACTGGATCTTGTCTCTTCTAGGAATGTTGAAGAGGTAAAACAAATCTCTGATGGAGTTTTTAAGTAGTCAGACCAAATGCATATAATTTTCATTTATTTTAACTTTTTCCTATAGCTGGTTATTGTCTTGAAGAAGGAAGTGATTAAAACAAATAATGTATCTGAGCATGAAGACACTGACAAATACAGGCAACTCCTTGTACGGACATTGCATTCCTGTTCTGTCCGATTTCCAGATATGGCTGGAAATGTTATTCCTGTGGTATGTAATTCTGATGGTCCTAAAACTGAAATTTCTGGAATTTAAAAAAAAAAATTTAATTATTTGGTTAATCTCCTGAAATCTCAACTATGTGAAACTGTAAACTCAGGAAATTTTTATATCTGTCCTTAAATTGAGGAAGATAGACACTGGACTTCTCTCTTTTAAATTCCTACAAAAAAATAAAAATAGAATGACTAGAAAGAGTTATTATATATATTATTTTGTTGATATTTGTTATAATTAGAATAAAATTATGCTATTAATATACATTGCTGAAGTAAGCAATTATTTATTTTACATAGTATTCTTAAAAGTTGAGAAATCAATTACAGGAAAATTTCATATAATGAGAATATTTTGTTGTCATTAAATAAAAATTATTGTACTTTGAAATTTGAACTGAGTTTCTAAACTGGTTTTACTTTTAGATATAACTTAGAAGTAATTTTTACATTATAAGTTTCTAATTTTAATATCAAGTTTTATAATATACTGCTTCACATAGTTCATAATAATACTTGTCTCATCTTACATTTTGTTACATACTTGAAAATTATTAAGAATTATATTGTTTGAAATTTGTTATTTCTTGCTTTGGATTTAGATTGTTTTCATCCCATAAATTAGGTAATTGTTTTATTTCTCTTTTACGCCTTTTGTTTAGTTAATGGAGTTTCTCAGTGACAGTAATGAAGCAGCAGCTGCTGACGTCTTGGAATTTGTTCGTGAAGCTATCCAGCGCTTTGATAACCTGAGAATGCTGATCGTTGAGAAGATGCTTGAAGTCTTTCATGCTATTAAATCTGTCAAGTAGGTTTAAAATGTTTCTTAAGTATAAGATCAAGTAAATGTTCCATCAGTTTCTATCTCCTAACCAGTTGATAGAAAATATAATGGAAAGGAAGTGATTTGAGATTATCAAATCAAAGTAGTCTGTAGACTAAAATGTTCTAGGTTGATTTAGCTTAGTTTTTGTATTCTGATTCCTCTAAAACATTGAATTGTGAATCCTAAAGTGACTGAAGAACAATTTTTTTTGAGACAGTCTCGCTTTTGAGACAGTTGAGGCTGGCCCTGACTTCCCCATGAAGCCCAGATGAGCCTCAAACTCATAGCAATCCACCTGCTTCCAAGTGCTGATTACAGGCATGAGCCACCATGCCCAGCACTGTGGTGTGTGGTACTGATTGCTGATGTGCGTGAGTCACCACACCCAGCATTGTTGTAAGTGGTTACCACAATAGAACCCAACCCAGGCCCTTGCGCTTGCAAGGCAGGGGTTGGAATCACTGAGCCTTAAGGAACTTGTTAAGCACACACTGACCCTTAAGGAACATTTTTTTAAACAGCATCATCACTGAATGTTGTTGTTATTGTTACCATCTCTCTTTAGCATTTATTGAAGGATTGAAAATGCAGCCTAAATCTGACTATATGTATTTGCCTTTAGATAACTTTTGCTAATGAGAAAAAAATGTTCAAAATATATTTTGCATCCAATAAATGAATCGTAACAGACTTGCAGTAAAGCTTCTTAGGTAGGAATTATGGGACTAATACAAAATTGCTATTATCGTATGTAAGTCTATTGATAGAGGAAGGTGAGCAGATTCACTGTTTTTGTTTTTGGTAGTTTTTATATTTGTTTTCTGTTTTTTAGTTTTTTTAAGACAGGGTCTCACTTTGTAGTTCAGGCTGGTCCTGAACTCACTATATAGCCCAGGATAGCGTAGAACTCACAGCGATCTTCCTACCTCTGCCTCCCAAGTGTTCAGAATACAGGTAGGAGCCAGTACACCTAGCTGATTTGCTCCTTTTGGGAGGAAAAAAATAAAAAGTCATATCAAGGTTTTACTTTTAACAGCCCTAATCTCATAAAGCTTCAGTTTCTTTGGCTGATTTTTTCTAAATAAATTCATTTAGAGCCTTAAGAACAAAATGACTAATGAGTTTATTCAGTTTAACATTTTAAAGTAGAAAAGTATTGCTATTTGCATTCTGTTTTTTCTATGCTGAGTATTTAACCAGTACCTTGTACCTATTAATAAATGCTCTACCACTGAGCTATATTCTCAGCCCGTACTTTATGTTCTTACACTTCTGTTTTGTTTAGCGTTACTCTTCAGTGACTACAAATAAGTGAATTACTATTTATATTAAAATAATATAAAATATAACATTTCTTATAATAGAAAATGATGAAAAACCAAATTTAGTAACTGTCCTAAACAGATACTCTTCTGGGAAACATTTTGGTATATTATATTTACTGATGGATTTACAAGTTTTAGAATGTTCCTAATAGCCAGGGATTTAGCTCAGTGGCACTGTTACTTACCTTGCAAGCACAAGGGCTTGAGTTTAATCCCCGGTATAACAAAAAAAAAAAAAATGTTCCTAACAGTGATGAATTAGAGCAATTATTTTCTGGGAGAATTAGTCTTGTCTTTGTAATGTTTTTTCTGAAATATTTTTCCACAGTCCTTAGAACTTCAGCATCTTGTTTTCTTGCATGAGCTTAAATTCACAAAGAAAGATTTCTGCTTCAAGATTTGTTTTCCAGGTCTATGTTTCAGATTTTATATTCTTGTCATAGGATTTATCGTGGAGCATTATGGATCCTAGGAGAATACTGCAGTACCAAGGAAGACATTCAGAGTGTGATGACTGAAGTCCGCAGGTCGCTGGGAGAGGTAGGTTTTACTTTAGTAAATTCTGCTACATACAGTGAGTTGTATTTCAGAAAAATTTGATGGATAGGCTTGAGATGTAGCTCAGTGGTAGAATACGTGTCTAGCAGGTATGGGGCTTTGGATTTGATCTCCAGCATCTGCAAAAAAAGAAAGAACAAAATCTGATTTTTATGTCATTTGGTTTTATGCTTTTGGTAAATACTGTCTGACTGAGAACACTGAAAATGTGTTTTAATTACCTAATAACTAAGCCACAGGAACTATTCAAAATATAAAGGGTTGTCCCTTCAACACTGTGAAAGCCACAATACCTGTCTGTATTACTGATTCACCCTTCTAGATAAGCTTTTGTTTTAACAAAATGTTCTGTGTTAAATAAAGAAAAAGGCTTGCACAATTCTGCTTTAGCCTTTGTGATCTGAGAGAAGGCTGTAGGGCAAGGCTGACTTGAGAATATTTAGGTATGATTAGCAATATTTCCGTGTCCAGACAACATTATGATGACATAGGAAAAAAATAGTTAACTGCTTATTGAATGACCTAGGTTCTTTTCTTTATTCTGCCAGTGTAATTTTTTTTTTCTTTTTTTTTTTCAGACAGGGTCTGACTTTTGTAGTTCAGGCTGGCACTGAGCTCAGCCGTGAACTTACAGCAATCCTCTTGCCTCTGCCTCCCAAGTGCTGGGATTATAAGCATAAGCCACCATGCCCAGCACTGTGGTACGTGGTACTGATTGCTGGTGGGCATGAGTCTCCATGCCTGGCATTGTTATATGTGGTTACTAGGGATCAAACCGGGTCTTTGCACTTGCAAGGCAGGCACCGGAACCACTGAGCTAAATCTCTGGCCCTGCCAATGTAAATTTTTAACTGCTGAAGTTACATATGGTGGTTCAAGCTTATTATCCCAAGTGTTTGGGAGGTTGAGGTAAGAGGAATGCAGATTGGTGCCCAGCTTGAACAACTTATCAAGACTTGCCCTCGCATTCAAAAAATGAAAATGATCAGTCATACAACTCATTGTAACTACACCCCTGAATGAATGAATAGCTAAAAATGCATAGAGATGTAACTCAGCACAGCTTGGATTCAGTCTTCAGTAGGGCAAAAATTTTTTAAACTCTTACATGAGATAATAGATTAGTATTAAGGACTAAGTTCAGAGTAGTCTAGTTAACTAAAAGGGTCCTTGTTGAAGTTACTTTAAAAAATAGGATGAGTGTTGTTTTGGTTTACATTTCAAGAGAAAGGATAGAAAAGAAGAGTAAGCCTTAGTGAACATCTACATTGTTTAAACACTGACTTGTACATTTTTCCTATTAAGTAACAACTAGTTAGTGGCAGAGTGAGAATTAAAGCCCAAGAACATCCAACTCCATAGCATCTGCATTATTTTGGCATAGGAAAGAAATTGAAAACAATTTCAAGTTCCAAAAGTCCCATTGGGAAAAATCCCTTCATTAGAGAAATAATTGGCTATTTGAATATAGTTTTGGATTCTATTGATGTCATTCCTGAATTGATGTTTCCAATTGACTTTTAGATCCCAATTGTGGAGTCAGAAATAAAGAAAGAAGCTGGCGAGTTAAAACCTGAAGAGGAAATTACTGTGGGACCAGTTCAGAAATTGGTTACTGAAATGGGTACCTATGCAACTCAGAGTGCCCTCAGCAGTTCCAGACCCACTAAGAAGGAGGAAGACAGGTAATTCATGGCACATGAGTTACTTTTATTTTAACTCTTGTGTATAAAGCAGTTGCTGTACTTTTAGTTGTTTGCTTTTTGACTGAAATGAAATTCTCCACTGCTTAAGGTTCTTGAATGGAGAGAGATGCTAAAATTATCCACCCAGGAATTGTGTCCATAGTACTAATCTTATTGTTCAGTCTCTTCATTGAAGTAGCTATTTTCTGCTTAAACTGAAATTATTTTCCTCATAATTTATGTTTCCACATAAAACATTTTACAATACTATTTTAGTTTGTTTGCCTTTTAGCATCTAAGAAGCTCAGAGATTTTTCCATTTCTCTTTTCTTTTTTCTTTTATAATGCTGTAGATCAACACCAAAGCCTTAAGTGAATTAGAGGGAAGCATTTTTCTACTGAGCTACATACCCCAGCTTAAGGTTTTCCATTTTGAGTTGATGGAATAACATATGGATGTTTCCTGTGTGTGTGTGTGTGTGTATGTGTGTGTGTGTGTTTTGGTTTTGTACTGGGGATTCAACTTGGGACCTTGTACACGTGTGTGTGTGTGTGTGTGTTTTGTACTGGGGATTCAGCTAAATCCTCAACCCTGTTTGCTCCTATTCATTTCTGTAGTGAAGATAATGAATTATGATGCCTCAAATTTTTTTCAATACTTAGTTTATGCTGGGCATTGTGACAACCAACCACTGAGAAAAAATATGTAATCTCTATTTTATGGAGGAGGAATTTGAGACTTAATAGTGAAAATGATACAGTAAACAAATTGATAAGCTGAGATTTGGGGGCAATTCATTAGCTCCAGTGCATACTCTCTTAATTAAACATACTTTCTTTCCATTTATTTGTCTCTTGAATCATTTGAAGATGTGTCAGAGTCATACATCTTTTCTTTTAAGAGCTACAGGGGGTATTAACCAAGCTCCTTATCACTGAAGGGTGCCAGTGAGAATGGCTTTTTTGAATCATTTATACAAAAGCTGTCTGCTGCTTAAGAAGATAATGAGTTTCATTTTCTTTTGTCTTATAGACCTCCTTTGAGAGGATTTCTTCTGGATGGAGATTTTTTTGTTGCTGCCTCTCTTGCCACAACTCTGACCAAGATTGCTTTGCGCTATGTAGCTTTGGTTCAGGAGAAAAAAAAGCAAAATGTAAGTTCACTTATTCTGCATTTACCCAACAACTGAGTATTGAGTGACTTCTGGATGTATTGAACAGTGAGAAATCCAAAAGTCTTCATGCTACAGTTTATTGGGCAAGACCTCATGTCTTAGTAAGGGAAATGGACACAGTAAAATGACTGTAAAATTGACAAAGTAATATGGTAAAAATACCATGTGATTAGTCTAGTGGAGGGCATATAAGTGTTTATGAAATCATTAATGTTTGCTAGGATGAGAGAAGAACCAAAGAAGGAAATGCTTTTCTCTACCATCATCATCCAGTCATTTCTTATCTGGTTTTTCTCAAAAAAATCTTCTAAATGATTCTTATTCATATCTCATACCTTAATCACAGCCTCTGACTAATCTGACTATATACTCATTTATAATATTACACTTTGATTCTCCCAGTTTCCCATCATTTGCACTGTTGTCCTGTGTTTCACACCCCTGTCGTGTTATAAATCTAAGGATACACATTACTTTTATTTTCATTGGTTCTTATCTTTTAATAATTTTTCCTTTTTAAAAAATATATGTTGTGTCTGGTCTGAAGTGAGGAAGAGTTGTGCTTAGTTTAACCAGATGTTGAGAGTTAATAGTAGGCCAAACTTCAGATACCTTTTCAGTTCCTTCTTTTTTCTTTTCTTTTTTTAATTCTGATGCCATGGACGTAACATAAAATTTATTGTTTTGACCCTTTTTAAGTATGTAGTTAAGTGGTGACAGGTTCGTGGCATTAAGTTGACATTACTATGCAGCTTTCACCATTGTCCCTCCCTTGGTACTGGGGATTGAACCTAGATCCTTACATTGAGATACATCCCTTTTATGGAGGTAAAATCTAAAGAATTTGAAGTTTTATTTGGGTGAAATGAAAAGTTAGGTTTATTTCTTGAATTTTGAGTTTTCATAAAGACATTGTCGCAGTTAGGGAATCATGACATAATTTCTTTACCTTTCTAGTCTTTTGTTGCTGAGGCTATGTTGCTCATGGCAACTGTCCTTCATTTGGGAAAATCTTCTCTTCCTAAGAAGCCAATTACAGATGATGATGTAGACCGAATTTCCCTGTGCCTCAAGGTCTTGTCTGAATGTTCACCTTTAATGAATGACATTTTCAATAAGGAATGCAGACAGTCTCTTTCTCAAATGTTATCTGCCAAACTTGAAGAAGAGAAACTATCCCAAAAGGTAAGTTATATATAAGACCATAAAAGTACTTCTCTTTTCTTTGTTCAGTTTCCATATGTTAGGCCATCCCAATTAAACACCTATGTAAAGAAATATGTGTATTTTCCTCAACATAGAAAGAATCTGAAAAGAGGAATGTGACAGTACAGCCTGATGACCCCATTTCCTTCATGCAACTAACTGCTAAGAATGAAATGAACTGCAAGGAAGATCAGTTTCAGCTGAGTTTGTTGGCAGCAATGGGTAATACTCAGAGGAAAGAGGCAGCAGATCCCCTGGCATCTAAACTTAACAAGGTAACAAAAAGCAAGTATTCTATAAATTACTTAAATTGGCTATTTGAAAAAGTAGTATCAGGAAGGTGCTGGTCCTACTGTTTCTTAAAGGAGAAATAGTCTTTTTGTTTGTAGTTATTGTCTGTTTCTATATCTTCTTTGGAGAAATGTCTGTTCGAGTCCTTTGCCTATTTTTTTAATTAGATTTTTTTGTTTGAAATGTAAGAATATGTATTCTGGACTCTTCTCCACCCCAGTACCAAGAATCAAATCCAAGACCTTGCACTTGCCAGGCAGAGATTGCACCATTGAGCTAAATCCCTGGCCCTTGTATTCTGGATATTAACCCTTCAGTAGATTCATAATATTTTCTCTTACTTTGTGATTTGTCTTTTCATTCTGTTGTTAGTATTCTTTGATACACAAAAGCTTCTATTTCTGGGCCGGGGAGTTAGCTCAGTGGTTCCAGCGCCTGTCTTGCAAGCGCAAGGGCCCGGGTTCGATCCCCGGTAACCACATAACAATACTGGGTGTGGAGACTCGTGCCCAGCAGCAGCCAGTACCACATACCACAATGCCGGGCATGGTGGCTCACGCCTGTAATCCCAGCACTCGGGAGGCAGAGGCAGGAGGATTGCTGTGATGTGAGTTGGAGGCTGAGCTCAGTGCCAGCCTGAACCACAAAGCAAGACCCTGTCTCAAAAAAACCTAAAAAAAAAAAAAAAGCTTCTATTTCTTTTGTTTCTTGTGCTTTTGGTAACAATATTGTTAAATGCTATACTTTAGGTGTTTCTAAATTTGTGCAGTTATTTAAAATTTTACCTTTGTCACATTAAAAATATTTCTCACCATATGATCTGTTTGGTTCCTGAACTTGAACAGCAGTGCATATCACATTTTCTTTATTTGGTTCCTGAGTTTCAGAGAGCAGATTGTAAGCTTAGGTGTTTACTCAGGGATTCAACTGAAAATGTATCCAAATCTATTTATTTGCTAAGTTGGGAGAGTGTTTAATGGATTTGTTAAATATATTTAACATACTTCTACTGCTGAACTATTTCAACATATGTAGCATATCTTATATTTGAATTACTGAATTCAAAAAGGATTAGGTGGCCTGGGGTATAACTCAGCGGTAGACTGCGTGTTTAGTATGTGCAAAGTCCTGGGTTTCATCCCTGACATTAAAGCAAAACAAAAAGCAATAGATGCCCATATATCATCTTTTAAACTAAAATTACAGATTCTGTGTTGCCTGAATAACTTTCTTCAAGTTGTACAACCATTGTTTATAATTGTCTCAATTTTAATTTCTACTTCTGCATTACAATTTTGTTGTACCTATCCCAAGATAACTTCAAATCTAAGTGTATCTCATAATTTCCAGACTTAATCTTCAACTAGGATATGTTTAGTTAAACTGTGTCATTCATTTGATATGTCTTTCTGTGTTTGGAGTGAGGGGTGCTATGAAATGAATGCAGGATCTTTGCACTGAACTATATTCCCAGTCTTTTATTTTGAGACAGAATCTCACTATGTTGCCAGGGCAAGGCTCAAACTTGTAGTTCTCCTGCCTCTTTCTCCCAGAATACTGAGATTACAGGCATGTACTACCAGATCTAGCTCATTTGACTCTCTCTTTATTTTCATTTTGACAGGTCACCCAGTTGACAGGTTTCTCAGATCCTGTATATGCAGAAGCTTACGTTCATGTGAACCAGTATGATATTGTCTTGGATGTTCTTGTTGTGAACCAAACCAGTGATACTTTGCAGAACTGCACATTGGAGTTAGCTACTCTAGGTGAGGAAATTTATCATAAAGAAAAGATACTTTTGTACATTGTCTTTATGACAGATTATCAAGAGAGGTGCATAGACTTCAGTATAAGTATTCTTTTGAGCCCTTTGCGATTTTTTTTTTTTTGAGACAGGGTCTCGCTTTTGTAGTTCAGGCTGGCCCTGAGCTCAGCCTTGAACTCACAGCAATCCTCCTGCCTCTGCCTCCCACATGTTGGGATTACAGACATGAGCAACCACTCCCAGGACTGTGATACGTGGTACTGATTGATGGTGAGCATGAGTCTCCATGCCTGGCATTGTTGTATGTGGTTACTGGATCAAACCTGGACGCTTGCACTTGCAATGCAGGTGCTGGAACCACTGAGCTAAATCCCCAGCCACCCTTTGCGATTTTTTTTTTTTTTAAATTTTAAGTTTAAAATTTAGAGTTATGTAATTCCAGTTTTCTGAATCTTTGTTATACTGACTTGCTTATGATCTTGGCACAATCCAGTGGGTTCAGTTCCTGAGTTTAATATAGCAAATGTCAGTTTTTTTAAATAATAAAAGATGTTTAAGGTACAGATATATCTGGCACCTTCTCCATTAAATCTGTAGTTGCATTAGTACAGAGTTTATGCTGCAACTACAATTCCTGGCTATAGGTATGTATCATTATTACATTTAGCAATATGTGATATCTTTTTTTTTGTAATAAAGACAAAAGAGTCCAACGGACTTCTTACATCTGGTTTTGAAAATGTTAATTATACAGGAACAGGGCAGTGCCCATGACGTTCCATATGGCTCATGCAAGAGTTAAGGGAGTTAAGTGTATCAAGGGAAAACATAGTTTTGCCTTGTTTTCTCAGGATAGCTTGATGCCTATGTACAATGAACTAACTTTCAAGAATTTACAAGTCTTTTTGTAGATTGTTTCATCTTTGTGCTGGAATATATAGGTTTTCAAAAAGTTTATACTCTTTAATTGAAATTAAATGATATGATCAAAGTAACCCACATATTAAACATAGAATTATTCTGAGATGTCTCTTTTAAAAGAAAATGTAGATTAGTGTGCATATAAGAATATTAAAGAATTTCTTTATTTTGTCCTCCTGTTAAATCATGTTCTTCTCATGTGCCTTATTTTACTTAAAACTCTTAAGTTACATATAGTTTATTGTTGGCTAATGTAGCTATATCCTATTGCTGATATATGTATTTTCACTCATGTCCAAACTTTTTTCCCCTATAGGGGATCTGAAACTTGTGGAAAAGCCATCTCCTTTGACTCTTGCACCTCATGATTTTGCAAATATTAAAGCTAATGTCAAAGTAGCATCAACAGAAAATGGAATAATTTTTGGTAATATAGGTAAGGTACTATAACGTTTAAATACTTTTATTAAAGAATTTCTGTAGTGAGTAGCTGTGGAATCAGCTTGAGGACAGGACCTGACTATATCATTTATGTAGCACTCTGTGGTACCACACTTTACACTGTGTAGTGGATATACATAAATGAGCCAGATAGAATCACTGTAATGAAAAACCCACAAGGCTTGCCTGGGTGAGGCAGCATGCTTGTAATTCTAGCTACTTGGGAGGCTGAAGCCAGCCTGGTCAACTTAGTGAAACTGTATCTCAAAATTAAATATTAAAGGGCTAAAAATGTACATTAGCATTCCCTGGGTTCAGTCCCCAGTGCCACCAAAACAAAAAACAAAACTGAAAGGAAAAAAAAGAAATGAAAAACTACCAGGCGAGAGAGAAATATATAATTTGAATATAATGTGATAAAGGCAAATAGGTAAACTCTGTGCTTTGAGATCAAACAGTAAAAATATTACTGTGGAGAGCCCTATAAAAAGGAAGAAGACGTGGTATCAGAAGGTACCATTTGAACAAAATCTATACTTTTTTAGGTTTTTTTTTGAGACAGGGTCTTGCTTTGTGGTTCAGGCTGGCACTGAGCTCAGCCTCCAACTCACATCACAGCAATCCTCCTGCTTCTGCCTCCCGAGTGCTGGGATTACAGGCGTGAGCCACCACGCCCAGCACTGTGGTATGTGGTATTAATTGCTGCTGGGCGTGAGTCTCCATGCCCAGTATTGTTATGTGGTTACCGGGGATCGAACCCGGATCCTTGCACTTGCAAGACAGGCGCCAGAACCACTGAGCTAACTCCCCTGACCCAAAATCTATAATTTGATATAGGGCCTCTGGCCACTGTTTGAGGAGTATATCAGATGTAACAAATAGCATTATTGGCATTCAGTCAATAAGCATATTGTCTAGCTATTTCTGTCTAGAGATAGAGCTGCTGTAGTGAGGAAAAAAAGATCTTTGAATTCAAATGGCTCATTGTCAAGTAGGAAAAAACAGGTGTATAAAATAAATAGTACAGTATCTAGTAGTAAGTGCTACTAAAGAAGCCTGTACTGGGTAGCCTGGGGATCCGTAAAGGAATTTGGTCCATTCTCAGAGTGGTAGGAAATTAAAAGGAAGTTTATGAGAGCTCATTATCTCATAATCATAGGGATTTAGCTCAGAGGCACCACATTTGCCTACAAGCACGAGGTTGTGAGTTCAATCCCTGGTACTGCAAAAAGAAAAAAAAAAAAGGAAAGTTCTGAAGGCTTTATGGAAAAACTAATTCTAGAGTAGGGTTTTAAAAGATCAGGGTTCTACAGACAAGGATGTAGGTAGAACAAATAAGATGTGTTATCAAATATACGGTGTTTAAATTTTTAAAAACTTACTGTAGTGAAAGACATGCCATTAATTGCTCTCAAAATATTGCTTTTCAAACAATTATCTCATCATTCTTGCCAGTTTTTTAAGCATTTCTGGAGGTCCTCTCTCATGTCTTTATGAGCTGTGATCGAAATAGGATAAATGCTGCTGCTGAGTACCATGCAATTAAAAGCAAGCATGTAAAAACTATTATAGTATGTCTTCATGTATGTAATTTACCAGATTTGACATCATACGACTTTTGGCTGTGTGCTAAAGTGAAAATGACCATGGAAGGTAAACTTTTTGAATCAATTTGGGACATGAAACAGCCCTGATAACACAACTAAAGACACAGAAGAGAACTTCTAAAACTTTCAGAAAGTCACAGGAATAATGAGACAAGTGTATATGAAGCAACAGAGAGTATTGTGAGGGCAGTTAATGACAACTTGTCTTTACTGTAGTGATTTTTTTTTTTTTTTTGAGAGGGTCTCACTTTTGTAGTTCAGACTGGCTCTGAACTCACTATGTAGCCCATACAAGCCTCAAACTCACAGCAATCCTCCTGCCTCTGCCTCCTGAGTGCTGAGATTACAGGTGTGAGCCACCATGCTCTGCACTACGGTATGTGGTTCTGATTGCTGGTGGGCATGAGGCTTCGCACCCGGCATTGTTGTGTGTGGTTACCAGGGATTGAACATAGGCCTTTGTGCTTGGGTGTCGGAACTACTGAACCAAATCCCCAGCCCCTTTAGTGATTTTTTTAAAAACATTAGGGCCAGGGATTTAGCTCGGGGGTACCACATCTACCTTGGAGGCACAAGGCCCAAGTGTGATCCGTGGTACTACCAAAAAAAAGAAATGAAGGGGGGAAAAAAATGGCCATTCACTGTATTTTTTTTTAAATCATACCGTGTAGAAGTAGTTTGATGTACCTGATATTTAGAGTGAGTTGGAAGGTAATGGAACAAGTGATTTTAAGTTGGTGAGAGTCATAGTTTATTGCCATATGAAAGATTTCAGACTATCAGAGTTATGCAATTAACCACTTCTGCAATAGCATTTTAGAAGCAACAGGAAGATTAGCTAATAGATTATTGATGAAACCCAAATGAGAAATGGTAGAAGATTTCAGCTATTGGAGTAGTGGTTGAAATGAAAGAGGAACAAAATGTAGTAGATGTTAATGTTAAGAAGTTATAGGGACTTAGCTCAGTGGCACCACACCTGCCTAGCAAGCACACGGTCCTGAGTTCAACTGCCGGTACCTCCAGAAAGGAAAAATTTATAGTTACTGGTTAAAGAGAAAATAGCTAAAGTATTCTCAGATATCTGGATTGAGTTTGTTAGACTGGTTTTTATATCAACAACCAAAGCAAGAAATAATAGAAGTAAAAGATAATAAATAAATAATAAATCTTGAGCAAGATGAGTTTTTAAAATGTCTAAAAATATCTTACCAAGTTGTGTGGTCTTTGCCAGCTTACTTGATTTCTCTGCTTTCATTTCCTTGTCTGTAAAGTGAGATATCAGATAGGACTGATAGGAGTATTTAATAGGCAGTGTTTGTAAAGCAATTAGAACAGGAACCTCATACATAGTAGATAAGTAATTGCTATCATAATTATTACTAGATATGTTATATTTTTTAAAATTGAAATTTACCCTTGTGATTGAGGATTTTTTGTATATATGTGTTACAGTTTATGATGTCTCTGGAGCAGCAAGTGACAGAAATTGTGTGGTCCTCAGTGATATACACATTGACATCATGGACTATATCCAGCCTGCAACCTGCACTGATGCTGAATTCCGTCAGATGTGGGCTGAAT
Source organism: Petromus typicus (assembly GCA_004026965.1). Lineage (NCBI taxonomy): Eukaryota > Metazoa > Chordata > Mammalia > Rodentia > Petromuridae > Petromus > Petromus typicus. The sequence continues at coordinate 18,667 of PVIR01027131.1, forward strand.
TTGAATGGGAAAATAAAGTTAGTTCTTCAGACATTTCCTTATACTTTATCTTTCTTCCTTTTGACTAGTCAAGGGCTTCCATGATTAAATTAATCCCACTAAAAGGTGTCAGTTAAAGGCCAGGTATAGTGGCACACACTTGTGATCTTAGCACTGGGCAGGGGTGAGTTTGAATGCAGCGTGGGTTATATGAGTTAAGACTAGTCTAAACTACTTAGCAAGAACCAAAAAAGTGTCAGTTAAGAAAAGCAAGAAGCCTTAACTGGAAATCACACATTTCCATATGGTAATTTGCTACTGTAAATAGAGTAGCAGTTCTGTAATTAATATGATTAAGTAAAACAGATAAATACCTCATCATTTCTGTGTATAAATGATAATTTACTGTTTAATCAAGTCTCTGAGAGAGGCTTTGTGAAGTCTGTGTCCTATTAAGAAACTTTATTTCTTTCAGGCTGGAGCTTTTTAAAGTTATTTCTTATTAGTGTACATTGTGATATATAATAATTTGATTTTTTTTGATGAGTTGGTATATGTCTTTTTTTTAATATCATATCTTGATAATTTTTGATCACCTTTCTTTTCACCTATGTACTTTCTCAGAATCCTCTACATCTCTAAAAAGTCTGCCTCCCTGTTTCTCATACAAGAGAAACCATGCACTATTTAATATTGTGTGTTTGATCTAACACTATGGTTATAAGATCTATCTGTTTTCCAGCAAATGACTTAAATTTATCCTTCTTTATGCTGAGTAATGCTCTATTATGTGTATATACCATTTTTTTAAATCTATTTATCTGTTAATAGACATTTAGGCTATTTCCATAGTTTAGCTATTGTGAATTATACTGCTATGACCATGAGTATTGATCACAGTAGTAAGATGACTTTAGTTCTTTTGGGAAGATACCCAGAAGTATAGCTGGGAATTTCTGTTTTTAGTTTTTTGAGGAATCTCCATACTGATTTTCATAAAGAATGTACTTATTACATTCTCACCAGTAATTCAGAGTTCCTTTTTCCCCACATCCTCACCATCATTTCTTGTTTTTTGTATCATTGATGTTAACCGTTCTTACAGGAGGAAGATGACATTTTTGTATTGATTTGATTAGCATTTCCTTAATGACAGTGATGCTAAACATCTTTTTCATGTACTTTCTGGTCATTTGTACTTTTTCTCTCTTTAGTTTTTTGAGACAGGGTCTTGCTTTGTAGTTCAGGCTGGTCCTGAACTCAGCCTCAAACTCAGCAGTCTTCCTTCCTCTGCTTCCCAAGTGCTGGGATTTCAGGCGTTAGCCCCCACTCCTAGCATTGTGGTATGTGGCACTGATTGCTGGTGGGCGTGAGTCACCACGCCTGACATTGTTGTACGTGGTTACTGGGGATCAAACCAGGACCTGTGTTTGCAAGACAGGGATCAGAACCACTGAGCTAAATCCCCAGACCTATTTGTATGTTTTTTGATTTCCCATTTTCTGATTGAGTCTTCTGTTTTGGAGAGGTCTGATTTTTTTTTTTTTTTAATTAATGTATTCTGAGTATTAGTCCTCTTATCAGGAGTAGCTGTCAAAATTTTTTTCCATTTTTATTCTGTTGGTTGTTTCCTTTGCTGTGCAGAAGCTGTTTAATGTAATCCCATTTGTTGATTGTTTGTATTCTTTTGCAGTTGAGATGCATTTCAGGAAATTCCTGCGTATATCTTCAAGTATTTTATCTATTGTCTAGCAGATTCAGTGTTTCTGTTTCTTATATCTAGGTCTTTGATCCATTTTAATTTTATTTTAGTACAGAATGAAAGATGAGTCTAGATTTATTACTTTGTCTATACATAACCACTTTCCCCAGCAACTTTTATTTAAAAGGCTGTCTGTTCTCTAACATTTGTTATTAAAGATTAGATGGCAGAAGGGAGATACATAATTCTTTGTCTTCTGTTCTGTTCCATCGGTCTGCATGTCTATTTTTGTGTTGTACCATGTCTTTATTATTGTAGCTTTATAATATAACTCCCAATCTGGGATTACAAAGCCTGCTAATTTGTTAAACCTTGATTTTTTATTAGAAGTACTCTGTATGCCTCATGTTGATCTTTCTGTGATATTATCTGTCTCTGCAAATTCTGATACTAGCTTGTAGTAGGTTGAATTTGCAGATGTTATTTACTAATTTGTTGCCCACTCTAAATGTTTGAGATTTTAATATAAAACATTTGGTTTGCAACTTTTTCATTGTAGGATTTACGATCTCACTGTATTTTTTTCTCTTTCTCTACAGGTAACAGTTAACACCAATATGGTTGATTTAAATGACTACTTACAGCACATATTAAAGTCAACCAACATGAAGTGCCTCACTCCAGAGAAGGTAATGCTTGACTGGGAAATTCCTACATCAGCAAGTGTACATTAGAATCCTGGCTGTCTTTCCTCTAGTTTTTATTAGTGTTGTTTTTCTTCTTAATAGTTCAGCCTGGGGAAATAGTCTCATACTGTAGGTTTTTTTGTTTTTGGTTTTTGAGATAGGGTTTTGCTATGTAGTTCAGACAAGCCTTGAAGCCATAGCCCAGGACACTATGATACCCCTGCCATAGCCTCACAAGTGCAGGGATTGCAGGCATATACCACTATATATGGTCATTCTGGAGTATTTAATGGAAATTATCCATAAAATGTTTAAGTCTAATTACTTTTTTCTATTGGAATATGTCATCCTACTTTTACCTTGTAACTTAGTCTTTTTTTTTTCAAATTGTCTTCCTTCCTTTTCAGATAGAGGCCAAGTAATTATTTGGGGATAGAAAATGTCCATGACTTCTGTGGGCTCTAATTGTAGGCCAGGGTATATCTGCTCAAATTTGGAACTGTTAGCTATATTTTGTGATATTTCTATGAATATCTGAAAAAAGACTTGGGTTTTGGTTTAGGAGACAAAGAAGCAAGAAGGGATGTATAAATTCAAATTAGAATAAATGCTATTTCTTTGAAGCCAGTTTAATTGAAGAATAATACAAATAGTAAAATTCATTTTTTTTTCCATGTGTCATCCTATGCGCTCTGGCAAATGCATACATCTTGACCACAACCACATATATCAGTAGTATTTTTAGTCATCATTCACCTTTGCTGTTTGCTTTTACCAATGTGTAGTAAATACTGAATCTGTCACACATTTCTCCCAGGCCCTTTCTGGTTACTGTGGCTTCATGGCAGCCAACCTTTATGCTCGTTCTATTTTTGGAGAAGATGCACTTGCAAATGTCAGCATTGAAAAGCCAATTCACCAGGGTCCAGATGCTGCTGTTACTGGCCATATAAGAATTCGTGCAAAGAGTCAGGTAATGATTGCTTTTTTATCATTTCCAAACTAAACAAAGGGAAGAAGAGTTTACAAGTCTTTCTTCTGTCTGTCTTTTGTTATACTCATATTTTTGTCTTAATTCATATATATAAGAACAGTATTTTCTGAGTGGAAATTGTAAGTTTTGCTTCATTGAAGTAGCCTATTTCTTGAGTCTGTTACTCTGAGATATTTACTTAAAACTAGACTGATTCCTATGAGGTGATGGTGAAATGGATTCTGTAGGGTTGTTTTGAAAGCCAAAATTTCCTGTGACCACTGTTAAATCTAGAACGAAAATGTACTCAACTCATTAAAGTTTTGGTAAATCTATTTTGGACAACCTGGATTTTATTACTAATGTGTTGTCATTGAGTTGAGGCTTAGTTGATCAAAAGAGTAACCTATTAGTAGTACATAATTTCAGTACTGTAAATATCTTCTTCTTCTTTTTTTTTTTTTACAGGGAATGGCCTTAAGTCTTGGAGATAAAATCAACCTGTCTCAAAAGAAAACTAGTATATAAGAATAAACAAAATGTCCCTGAAGCATTACAGTTAAAACTTAGGTATGGGCTTATTGAGCTCTCACATCTTTTGTACTCTTTAATGCTTTATGTTTATATAGACTCTGAGTTTATGCTAAATGCATTCCAGCCAATAATTTATAGTCTTTCCCTTAAATCAGGATTGAGTTTAAAATTATGATTTGTCTTTTGTCTTAACAGTTCTGAATGCTGTCCTCAAAGTATGTGTTTCTCATATGTACCAAGACCATTTTCACAAAAACAATAAACCGACCTATTCGCAAATTTTTGTTATTTTATAAATAAAAGTACTGACATAATTTGAGTTTTGTAGCAGTGGGTTTTTTAGTTGTTGTAAATTTCCATTATAAATTTAAATTACTCTTTGAATTTTTGATATGTATAGTTTTATTAAGAGAATTTATGAACTCAATGATATGAAATGGAACAATCCTTGATTTACTTTTTATATTCTGACATAAATATTTCTGAAAATGCCTTACGTTCTGAAGGTTTTTTTTCTCAAATTTACCTCCAAGGAGAATGTATCAAAATAAATTGAGAAAAGAAGAGTCATTTTCACTTGAAAGAAGTTATTATGAACCCTTACTGAAGTAGACATACTGTTTTTAATTGCCTTACATCGTGATGAAAAATAGA
>PVIR01027132.1:0-23212 GCA_004026965.1 Petromus typicus
TGCTGGGTGTGAGTCTCCACGCCCCGTATGGTATGTGGTTACCTGGGGATCAAACCCGGGTCCTTGCGCTTGGGAGACAGGCGCCGGAACCACTGAGCTAACTCCCCGGCCCCCTATTAACATTTTTGATTAACATCCCGAGAAGACAAGATTTTAGGTACAGGCCCAGAGAATATCAAACTATGTGAATTTCCCCAGGACTGAATAAAGTGTCTAAGTGGTCCGCCTGAATGGGAGCCTTCCTTACCTTGCATGGTATTTGCAGCCGTTTGTGTTTAGGCTTCTAGAATCAAGGAAGGAGAGAAACAGCGTGGGAACAGAAGAAGCCGAAGTGAGTCTCAGAGTCAGCTCGTGTGTGCTCTAAACCAGTGAAAACGGAAGTGAATGTAATGCTTCAGTAGCTCTTGGTGGGCCTGGGCCTGCTTGAGAAGCATTATTGCCTCTGGATCAGATATGGTTAGCATGGTTTAAAATGCAAGATATTTTAAACCAGGTGTGTGGCGCATTCCTGTAATTCCAGCATTTGGGAGGCTGAGGCGGGAGGATCGTTGTGGGTTCAAGGCCAGCCTGGGCTACATAGTGATGTGAAGAGCAGCATGGAACACATATTGAGGCCGTGTCTCCTCCCCACCCCCAAAGCACAAGCTATTTCACAAAGCAGTATGGTTTAGTTTGTACTTGATCTAGCTGTCCAAGAATTTATATGCTTTGACCTTAATAATTTCTATTTTCTAGAAATAATTTTGGTCTTTCCATCTGTACTAACAGTGCTTCTCAAAGTGTGGTCCCAGGATCTCAGGGAGTCAGAAGATCTTCTGTGGAGCTGTAGAGCATACAAACTTTTATACTAATATCAAGGAATGATTTGATTTGCAAATTCTCATTTTTTAGCATAATAAAGGTTTTCACAGGCTTCATGATATGGAATACGGCAACAGACCAAATGCAGAAACAGATATTTGAAGCAGTTGTATTAAACTAAACATTAAAGAAATTGGCAAAAAATATAACATAATGCCACTCTTCTGGCTGTATTTTGTGTTGTAAAGTATAGCTATGTCTCATTCATTCAGTTATTTATATTAGCATGTAATGAGTCTATTGCTGTCTTTAACTGGATGAATAAAAGTTAAAATAAAATTAAATAAAATTAAGTTCTCAATTTCCATCTGTAAATGGCAAATGCCAATAGGCACACCCATATGAACAAAAGCTCTTTAGGATTCTTGTATTATTTGAATACAGATCACTAAACTTCAGAACTGCTACTCTCTTGTATATTGTGGTCCAGTACAGGGTGGGGGGGAGAAACAGATTGTAAGATTACAAAATCAACTAATATGCAACCTGAGGATATTTTTCTTCATAATATAGCAACACCGTGTGTAAGTTTCAATGCTGCTGGAATTGTGTGCGTTATGAAGAATCACTCATGTGACATTTCACATTCTCTGTCATATGAATTTACTTAAATGTAGAGACTCAGGGCTAATTGCCATTGCTCTTTGTAATTTGAGCATTGTTGAACAGTGAATTTTTCTCCCTTTGTCACTCAAATGGAATATTTAGCCACTGTTTCATAGGTGAAGTTAGTGGCATTTATCATTTGCTCTGTTTTCTCCATATTTTATTGGTTGTGGAAGATAAACAGCATTTGTTGAATTGTTTAGTGCAATTATGTGTGATCATCTAAAATTCATAACTACTGTGTGGTTGTTAATTAACTTAAAAGGTGGTAGCTTAAAAAATAACTGTTAATGGTGTTGTTGAAACTGTAAAAAAGTGACATTAGAGCTGGCTCTCCATGATTCTTTGTAATTATGTTTTCTTTAATCTTACATACTTTTGTTCTTCCTATCCTTCAGAGAGGACTGTGTCCAGTTCTGCACAATTTAATCGAGAGTTGCAGCATTTAGGGAGATATTTTACAGAAGAAAAGCTTAAATTAACTGAGTCTGTTTAGCCTGTAAAAGAGGACTTAACAGAAATCTCCAAGTGTAGAGTGCCTTATTTTGCAGAGGATGGAAACCAGCTGTCCTTCAACTCAAGAGACTAGAATAAGAGGACATGGACTTAAAGTGTAATCAGAGGGATTTAAGACACAATGAACATGTTTCCACACAGCAAAGGCGGGCGGACTCCGAGTGGGGTCCTGCAGGCAGCTGTGGGCTCTCTTTCTCCGGAGCCTTGGGAGTCTGACACTATTCTCATGTTGATCAGTTCTAGGCAGAAATTAGGTGACCACTTCCTAACTTCTGTAGACTTTGGCACTTTGACATTTTAAAATTTTCATTGGAACATCTGAAAAGGTCAGAGAGTCCTTTGTAAAACCGTATCTGAATATGATAATGAGGAAGGAGGGAAGAAAGGGGACAGGCTGCAAATACACAGAATTCAGTAACAGCAGTTTCTACCTGTCTACTTGCTTTCTTTCCTCCCCCAGCAGTTCATATTCTACCCAGCACTCACAATGATCATTTTATTTATTTGAAAAATATTATACCCAGTATTTTATTCTGGCAAAATATACATAGCTTAAAAGCGACCCTTCAGCCATTGTTGAGTGTCAGCCGTCTTTAGAATTTTTCTATTTTGTAAAACACAAACTCTGTACCAAGGAATACTAACTTCTTATTGTCCCCTCCTCCTAGATCCTGGTAACCTCTATTCTTCTTTCCATCTGTATGAATTTGAGGAAGGATCTTTTAAAAGGGCATAGGACATCACATGATCCCTTCCCTTCGGCCTTTGCACGCATTCTGGAAGGCTCCTTGGGGCTCCGCCCGCCTCTCTGGTCTTAGCTCACGTGCTTTCTCTCTTGTTCACTGTGTCCTTTCACTTTGCCTTTATGTTTCTGGTGTCTCTGATATTCCAAGATCCTTCCTGTCTTGGGGCCTATTCCTTTGCTGGAATGGTTTTCCCTGGAGCATTGTGTGGCTTCCCCTTTCTCTTTACTGGGGCTCAGCTCTGGTCTGGCCTTTTCAGGAGGCCTCCCCTAAGTACTAAATGTATAGACCCTTTCAGTCATCTGTTTCTTTTCTTTCTTTTTTCTTTTTTAGGTTTTTTTGAGACAGGGTCTTGCTTTGTGGTTCAGGCTGGCCCTGAGCTCAGCCTCCAACTCACATCACAGCAATCCTCCTGCCTCTGCCTCCTGAGTGCTGGGATGACAGGCGTGAGCCACCACGCCCGGCACTGTGGTATGTAGTACTGGTTGCTGCTGGGCGGGAGTCTCCACGCCCAGTATGGTATGTGGTTGCAGGGGATTGAACCCCGGTCCTTGCGCTTGCAAGACAGGCGCCGAAACCACTGAGCCAAATCCCCGGCCCCTCAGTCATCTGTTTCTTATTATGCTTATTACTTTCCTTATTGTCTTTATAAATGGCTGGAATTACTTTATCTATATTCAAGATACAGAATATACAGAATCTGCGTGCTTCCACTCTTAAGTCCCTGCTCTAAGTACCGTCTGTCCCTTGGATGGTGATGACAGCTTCTTTTGCCTTTGGTGATCTTTTCTCAACACATCAGCCAGAGGAATTCTTTAAAAACAGAGTCAGATCACATGCGTCTCCATTATTCTAAGGCTGAAAGCTGAAATTCTTGCCAGTGACCTACAAGGCCCCATTCTCTGGCCCTTGGAGGCCTTTCTGACTATAACTCTTGTTGGCTCCGTCTCCTCCATTTTACCCTCGTGTGACATTGGATTGAGCCACTCGCCACAGTCAGCGTTTTGTCTTTTTAACAGTTCCTTTTTAACACTGTATAGTATATACTTATTTATCTATCCTATTTATTCTTCTTATTTATCTCCTGAAAATATGGATATATAGGTACAGAGTAGAGATTGTTTTACCTATTTAACTTATTTCCGTATTCATAATGCCCAGAGTAGTGCCTGCCCCATGGTAGATGCAGATGGGTTGCGTCCCCCCAAAACATACGTTGAAATCCTAATCTCTAGTGGCTGTAAAATGTGATCTTATTTGGAAATAGGGGCTAATCAGATTAGGATGAGCTCATTAAGGTGACCCCAATCCACTGGGGCTGGTGACCTTTATCAAAGGAAAATGCTGTGCGATGACAGAGATTGAAGCAATGTGGCTGCAAAGCAAGGAATGTCAAGGATTAACAGCTGTCACCAAAAGTTAGGCAGTATAAGGACCAATTCTACATCGTTGAAGGGGGGCAGGGTCTTGCTGTCACCTTGATTTTACGTGTCCAAAACTGTGAGACAGCACATTTCTTCTGTTTTAAACAACCCAGTTTGTGATACTTTGTTATGGCAGCCCTAGGAGATCAACACAGTACTTGATAAGTATTTGTTGAATAAGCATCTATTATTACATGTTGATGGCCCATCTCTTCCACGAGAAGGAAAGCCCTCTAAAGAGAGGGTCTGGGCCTTATTCTCCACTGTATCTGTGGTATCTAGAATCATGCCTGGTATGAGGATGTGTTTCATAATATTTTGGAGCAGTGCATGGTGGGGGAAAGAAGCAACGCTAGTGCCAGGCAACATGGATTCAGGTTCCAGCCCTTCCACTTAGCAACTATGTGCCTTCGAGTATGGCTTCTACACTCATCTCTTTGTTTACAAGGTGGGCACAAAGCACTCAGGCCAGTGCCTGAGTTATTAAGCCTACTCTATACCTACTGTCTGTCATTCTTATCTGCTGGTTTAGATGGATCAATGAGACAAAAATCGACAAAGAAAACCTTCATGAACTGGAAAGTCAAGAGACTAAGTAGTCTCTGTGGAACTGTAGGCAAGTGTCTGTCTCTTGGAACCTCTGTCTCCTCCTGTGCAGAGGGAGGTGTTGGATTGATGCTCCTAAGGTGATCTCCTAAGGTGATTTCCAGCTTCTGTCTTTTGTGACTTATGCAGTGTATTACACATACAACAAGCAAGACAGATGATGTTTTCCAAGGTTAGATGGAAGTTATGTTCTATAGGATTAGGGCCAGACACACTGGAGACTGAGACTTGATGTGTGTTCAGTTGAGGAGAGGCATAGAGAAGTTTGGCTTTCGCTGATACCCTGTCCCCTCAAGCAGCACTCAGATGCATCCTGATGTATTGGATGAAAATCCAGGTGACAGTTGGGAAAATTTACAAGCTCACTGGGACAAATTTATGCTGAAAATTATGTTCCTATGATTCCTTTTGTATTTTATTGATATAGACCCAATTTAACAAAGAACATCATTATCTTGGCATAGTGCAAGTTACTGCTTTTACTTGATAGCATGCATGGCCTATTATTATTATTATTATAATTACAAGACAGGTGCAGTAAATAGGTGCCAGTGAGATTATGGGTCACACAAAAGTCTTGTCAACAGTGGAACAAAGGTAGAATGCAGCACCTGTCACTTCAGGCTGAGACTATGTACATACCTGGCTGAAATATTAACTAAGCCGGTTAGTAATTGGTTAGTTACCACTCAACTCATTCAAATAGCTAGATCTCCTTCATGTGTAAATACATATCCAGACATCCCAGATTTCAACTAATCCTCCCACTGTTACCATTGTTATCCTAAGTTTTGTGCAGAAAGCTTATGAACAAGTGATAAATTTTAGTATCACTAAGTCAGAGAGAGAGAAAAAATTCATAACCAGGTCAAATTCTATTAGACCACATTGCTTGTCCCAGAATTGGGCAGTATCATTGGGATTTATCAGTAGTAAAGGAAGAAAAAAAAAACCCAAGCTATAGTCTGATCATGCCATTCCCTTCAGGTGTGATCTTGGCTAAGCCATTTCCAGTTACTCATCTGTAAGTAGGTGGTGGAGGAGCCTCCTTTACTTTATAATGTTGTTATAGTCACAGATGAAACAACATATGTGCTGGTGCATTATCAATTATACTAAACAAAAGTTTCCTATTACAGCTTATATGTTTATAATGGATTTTTAAATGATGGTTAATGTAATCAAGGCATTTAAACTCAATGATGTATGTGTGGAACCACCTTGTAACTTCATGGTGGTCAGTGGCTCCAGGGTAACTACAAAAATAATGGGCATTTAGGAAATTCATGGCACTTTTAATGGAGTAAAAGTTCCCTCCTTTCTTAATACAGAATTGTATAACTGTGTCCTTTGTCCTGTGCCTCATGTCTCTGCAGTTTCTTCTACATTCCATCAACTGATGATGTTGGTTTGGCCCTGGACTTGCTTTGGCTAATGAAATGTTAGCAAATAAGATGCCCTGGTGTCCTCTACATGTCCCTGATAGTTTGGCTTGCTCTTTTAAACCTTTTGCTATTAAAAGAGCATATTCCCTGTCGTTACTGGTTGACAGAGAGTGAGAAGTATGACAGAGCCTTGTACTCAGCCTGCAGCTTGAGGTCAGGGCCAGCCAGTTTGCAGCTACAGAGGTACCCACAATAATCTCAGAGCTATGAACATGGAAAAAAGTTTTGAGTTGTTTTGCAGCAAAAAGCTTATTAGTATATAGTAAATTATCCATACTTTTTATAGCAGGGACAGAGGGGTCTCTATAAAATTGCCTCCACTGGTTTTCATGACCATGAGAGGATTCCGCTACCTCGATTAATCCACAGACAACAGATTGACCTCTGCCATTTTCTTCTTTCTTCCTTGTTCTCTCAGGAGTGCTCAAGCTCTTTCCCACTTTTTCTGGTTTTTCAAGCATCATAACTGGGTCCTTGTACACTCATACCATCCCACAAAATAGTATTTTTCTGAATAATATCTGAGACATTGGCAATAATAATGTAATAGCAACTTTTGTTTAAATTTTTTGTCTTGTAATAGGTTCTTAGGAAGAAAGAAAAAGTTCAAAGCAGAATTCAAATTATGACTTGATTTGTGCAAGTAAATGCTAAAAAAAGAGATTGTAGTTCTGTTGCACTGTTGTCTGTTGGTGAGAAATAGCCTCACAACGTTGTGGCTTGAAAAGGTCACTTTATTTTGCTCATAGTTTTGTGAATCAAGAGTTTGGGAAAGGCTCAGGTGGACAGTTCATTTCCGATACATGTGGCATCAGCTGGGATGGCTGGGATATGATGACCCATATTCAAATGATGCTTCACTGATATGATGGGCACCTGGCTTTGGATTGGGGGACTTGATGCTGCCAGCTGGAAGGTGAGCTGGGACTGCCATCGAAGGTGCTTATATATGCTCTCTTTATGTGGCCTGGGCTTCTCCTACCATGATGGCTGGATTTCTAGACAGTATCCTAAGAGTGAGCATTCTAAGAAAGAGGAAGCTACCAGACTTGTAAGGCCTGGGGCAAGAAGTAGACATGTCACTTACACTGTATTCCTTTGCTCAGAAGGTCACAGAACTTTTCCAGGTTCAAGGGGAGGGACACAGAAATTCTCTCACCATGAGGGATGTAGCAAAGAATTCACAACCAGTTTGTTATATGTATATGCCCATCATTTTCCTCAGAGGCCATTAAGAGAATAAAGGAGTGCTGGGGCTATAGCTCAGTGGTTTATTGGTTGCCAGCATGCACAGAGGCCTGGGTTTGATTCCCAGAAATGTGGGGACGGGAGAGATACCTGAATTGAGAGTTTGAGACTGGTAATATTTTTTGCTAATTTTGAGGCATCATTTCTTTTTATGCTTCAATCAAATAAAAGCTTGGTCAGCTGGTAGTAAATTCTAATCCTTATCAGATAAATTAAAGCTGCACGCTAGCTCTGACATATTATAAAAAATATGATGGATATTTAAATAAAAATTATTACAGTAAAACACGCCTTGTCCTTACTGCCCCCCCCCTTACTTGAAACGCACGTCTCCCATTGCTTTTGCCACTGTCTGAAGCAGTTCTGGAAGTCTTTTTCATGAGTGTCTTTAGTTGCACTGAGGTGGCTGCTTTGATGTCCGGAATCAGTTGAAAACATTGACCTTTCATGGTCATTTTGACTTTGAGGAAGAGCGAAAAGTACACGGCTCCAGATCCCATGAACAAGGTGGATGAGGACACAGTGTAATGCTTTTATGAGTCTGCCTTCCTGTTGGATGGCACTTGGCTGCAGCATTCATTTTGTGGTCATTCCTTATAAAGACACTTAGGGGAATTACTTCAGAAAAACACTTTCATATTTGTCCCCTAGTTAACTTGAATTATGTATAAAGTTAATAATTCATTTGTTGACCCTAAACCCTAAACAGCCTAAACATTTTTTTTTTTAATCAGGGTCATGTTTTGGTTAAATGTAAATGTTCATTCTAAAATAGAGGTTGTGTGTATGTGTGTGTGTGTGTGTGTGTGTGTGCATGTGTGTACACAGAGATATTTGTGTGTGTGTGTAAATTTGATTATTATTGTGAAAAAGCAGCCAAGCTTCAATAGACAAGTATAATGCAGTCCTTCTGAAATCCTCTTCCTGATGGAACTTTATATCATGGTATAATTTATATAGTTCACATTTATTAGCAATTCACACTGCAGTTTCCCACCCATTTGCCGTTTGGAAATTTTAGGCTTTCAGGACAGCTGGCCACCTTTGCTGAGGCCCAGAAGCATGTTTTTTTGTGATTCACAAAGAAAACTGGTGTGTGGCCAGAATGGGCAGCGACAGGTGGGAGGCTCAAAGGTCACTCTTTGTACAGGTTCCCACCACGACTGCACACTCTCCTCTTTTGTTATGTTAACCTTTTAATTACCCATAGACAGCCATGGGTGGTGAAGGAAATTAACTAAATTGACTTAGAAGGCTGCCGCACAGCCAGTTGAGACCCGTGGATGGGCTCTGTATAATTTTCTGCTCTGGGTGTAAACCTGAAATAGACTTCAGAGGATTCCAGAAATTCTAAAATAACCCAAAGGTTTGGAGATCATTTCTTCGAGCACAGCTGCATGCACCATTCATTAAATAGACAGATTGTGCAGCCTTCCAAAATGAATGAAAATAATGTTTGGAGTTTTCAGGTCCTTGGGTAATGTGTTCTTAGTTTAAGAGCAGGACATACTACCAGGTACTTTTTTGGTGTAACTATGTGGAAGTGGTGAAATTTATTTCTTAGCAAAGGATTAACTTAGCTGACAGTCAAGTCTTGATTTTAAGACAGTGTTCCGTCATTAACATATTTTTGTTCCCTCATATTTAATCCCATGTTGAATTTATTCTTGATAAAGGAGTTTGAAATAAATGACCTTTATTAAAGCAAATCAATTACATATACTACCTAATATGAACATTTTCTAATGACCAATTTTCTATAATTACTGTAGAATTGTTATATTGGTGCAGACTATACTCCATATCACTTGCTCACTCTCTCTCTCTCACACACACACCCTTTTATATATAAATCCTAATTATAATATTACATGTAATTTGAATATAAATCTCTCTAAATTAGAAATTGAGTAATTCTTATTATTTTAAGCAGCTCTCTTTGAGAGGAGCATTAATATTTCATGAGCAAGGAGAAAATATACTCAATAAGAAAATTCCAGATTTCAAAAAAAATCTTATCAAGTCAGATTTGTCTTTATGTCACAGAAGAGGAAACAGAGGTGCAGAGAGGATGAGTAATGTGCCTCAGGACACAAAACAAATAATGACCAGTTAAAAAAATCAAACAGTGGAAAACTAGGAGCCCTGTGTTTCTGTCAAAACTGTTCAGTTTTCTTGATATTTCATTGATGAAATGATCTGAGGCTAAAGTATAACATGGAAAATAAGTTTTGGAAAAGACTTCAGTATGAATTTGTTTACTATGTCATGCAGAAAACACTCATTTTCCTTCTTTTTGGATGCCTGTGATGTGTCTAACTATTGGTTTGATAGAGGCCGGGCTCCCTAGTGCAAATACTGTCACTGAGCACAGTGAGTGAATGCTCTGGGAACACTATTGATGTGTAGCCTCTTCATAAAATAGTACCCCCAGTAGGAAGGCTACAAAGTACATTTTGTCTATCATATATTTAGCCATCCATCAAACAGTTGTTCAGTAGATGAAGAGAGAGATACAACAGGGATTTAGACAACTTAGTCCTTGACACGACCATGAACATAGACCATTCCAGTAAGGTGTAGAATAGGAGCTATGACAAAGAAGCTAAACCCTGTGAAGAAAGATGAAGGAGTAACTAATTCTCTTTAGAGGATTTAAAGACAGCTTCACCAGCAAAAACATTTTAGTGTGATCTTTAAAGGTGGAGAATTTGTTGGGCAGAGAAGAGAGGAAAACAGCACGATGAGCATGCACAAGTGGAAAGTGCATCAGAGGGCATGGAGTGTTTGGAGGATTGTAAGTGGTTTAGTATATCTGAAGGTTAGACTGTGACCATGCGCAGGATGTGGGGGCAAAGTGCTTGGAGAGATGAGTTGAAGCCAGACAGTGAAGGGTTGTTCAAGCAAGAAAAAGCCATAGAAAGATGGAGGAGGCTGATGAGATTTGTGTTTCTAAGATCTGGGTATGAGGAAGGGGTTGCTGACAGAAGCAGTAACACTGGCGGGACTGAGGAGATGAGATACTGCGGAAACCACTGGGAGACACTACTTGTTGTATTTGAAAATGGATTTTTTATTGTGGCTGAAGGAAAATGTGAGGAGGTTCTGGAGTTTTTGATTTTAGGCAAATCAACTGAAATGAGGAATTCCAGAATAAAGTCGGGGCTGGGAGATGGTTAGGAAAAACTGCATCTTGACATGTTGGGTTTGAGGAGTCTGAAGTGGAGAGGTGGAGATGAATAGAGGAATATGAGAAACTTCACTTGGAGCTCAAGAGCAAAAGGTTGGAAATAGAAATTTGGGATTGATCTATTCTGAGAGAGAAATTAAAGCTTTTGAAATAATAGAATAATGATGGCAAACCTTTTAGAGCTTTCACTCATACAAAAACCCTGCTGTAGCAAACATTCCATAGGTTTGCTACCACTGCAATGGAGTCATGTAGAGCAGTGGAGACAGAGAGGAGTGCCAGGGACATCAGAGCAGAGCCAAGAAAGAATGCTGCATGGGAAGCAAGGGGGACGATTCAAAGGGATTGAATGGTTGGCAAGGGATTTGGGCAAGCTCAGGAGACTGAATGTTGTTAAAAAACTAAAGAATTTAGCTGTTAGTCACTAGTGACCAGGTTGGTTAAAAGGCTGGTGTATTAGTTAGCTCTCTTGTTGTTGGGACAAAATATCTGACACCTGCAACTTAAAAGAGGAGAACTTTGGCTCATGGTTTCAGGGGATTTAATCCATGGTCAGCTGGCTCCAAGGTAGAAACTTACTTCATGGCAAAAAGGCCTGGCACAGAGAGAGAGAGAGAGAGAGAGAGAGAGAGAGAGACAGACAGACAGACAGACAGAGACAGAGAGAGTCAGGGAAGGACAGAGAGACAGACAGACAGAGAGACAGAGACAGAGACAGAGAAGGACAGAGAGACAGACAGACACAAAGACACACAGAGAGACACAGAATGAGAGGTGTACAGAGACAGAGAGACAAGCACAGACAGATAGGTATAATCTCCAGGCAGGAGAGGTATAATCTCCCCCCGCCCCTGGTGGGGAGAGATAGAGACAGAGAGACAGAGACAGAGAGAGAAAGTGGTCCTACCTTCTCACAGCACATTAAGTTATGAAATCATCAGTGGGTCAATCCACTGATTAGTTTAGCATCCCCCAGATTCAGTTACCTTCTGAAAGCTCCACTTATAATCACATGAGACTTTGGGGGACACTTTAGGGCTAAACCATACCAGCTGCTTTCAAACCATGTAAAACACATACCCAAGCAGTGTACACTCTTTAATACTGTCTATAGCACGGTGAGTTGAAAACTCTGGAGGAAGACATTCCCAGGAGTGGTTATCTCTGTGTCATGGTACTTGGGGGTTATTTTTGTTTTTTTGTTTTGTTTTTGAGACAGGGTCTCACTTTGTGGTTCAGGCTGGTCCTGAGTGCAGCCTCAAACTCACATCACAGCAATCCTCCTGCCTCTGCCTCCTGAGTGCTGGGATTACAGGAATGAGCCACCACACCCGGCACTGTGGTATGTGATACTGATTGCTGCTGGGCGTGAGTCTCCACACCCACTATTGTATGTGGTTACTGAGGATCGAACCCTGGTCCTTGTGCTTGCAAGATAGGCTCCAGAACCACTGGGCTAAATCTCTGGCCCTGATTTTTATGTTTTTTGTTCGCTTTGTTATATGCAAGTTCTAGATGTCCTACAATAACCACACAGTACTTCTGCATCCACAAGAGAATATGATAAAAAGAAAATTCCAATGACCTTAATAAGAATAGTTTCAGTGGAGCAATGGAAAGCAAAAACTTGGATTCTCCTGGGCTGAGGAGATAGTGTAGCTGGAGCTGAGGAAAGAGGAACAGGATGGTTGGAATAGGTTGAGTTCTTGTTGGTAGCAAAGGCAAGAAATGAAAGAGCAAAAGGTGGATAGCAGGGTAGAAAAAAGAATTTATTTATTTATTTTGAGACAGGGTCTCGCTTTGTAGTTCAGGTTGGCCCTGAGCTCACTATGTAGCCCAGGCCAGCCTGAAACTCACAGCAATCCTCCTGCCACTTCTTCCCAAGTGCTGGAATTACACATGTGAGCCACCATGGCTGGCATTGTGGTATGTGGTACTGACTGTTGATTGACCTGAGTCATCATGCCTGACATTGTGGTATGTCATTACTGAGGACTGAACTTGGGACCTTGCGCTTGCAAGGCAGGTGCCAGAACCACTGAGCTAAATCTCTGGCCCCAAAAAAGAATTTATTTATAACAGCAGTTAGCTAACCTCTAAGGACATCTCTTTTCTCACAAAAATTATTCAGGACCTCCAGAAGCTTTTGTTTATGTGGATTTTATCTATCAGTCTTTACTATGTAATATAGCAACAAAGAAACTTTGAAAAATGATTAACCTAAAAAAAAGTAATATACACTTCTTAACGTAGAATACTTTTATGAAATGAACTTTTGCTATATGAATTAGCAAAGGTGAACAAGGAAGATATAAAAATTGTAAACACCCCACTATTGAGCAGTGAAATTCAAAAGGTAATTAAAAACCTACCAATAAAGCAAAGTCCTGTTACTGATGGTTTCAGGCTGAACTCTACAAGACATTTAGGGAAGAGCTAATGCCACCATTCTTCAAAAACTTTAATAAAATTGGGAAAAAATGAGAATTAAGTTGTCTTATACTGGTACAAATCCCCATTATGGAGTGCAATCATGATGTGTGTATGTAATGTACCAATAAAGATTAAAAAAAAACTTTAATAAAATTGAAGAGGATACAATACTTCCAAATTCATTCCTGGAAACAAGCATTTCCTTGATTTGGAAAGCATAGAAAGACCCAACTAAGAAAGAGAACTACAGGTCAATCTTCCTACTGAACATAGGTGTAAAAATCTTTAATAAGATCCTGGCAAGCAGAATACGAAGGATCATAAAGAAGATTGTACACCCTGACCAAGCTGGGTTCATCTCGCAGATGCCTGGATGGTTCAACATATGTAAATCAATAAATGTATTACACTGTATTAACAGATTCAAGGACAAAAACCTCCAGGATTTCTACTGTCACCACTCCTGCTCAGTATAGTTCTGGAAACCATAGCCAATGCCATTAGACAAGAGAAAGAAATCAAAGGAATAAAGATAGGAAAGGAAGAAGTTAAACTGTCGTTATTTGTAGATGACATGATTCTCTGTATAGAAGACCCCAAAAACTCAGCCATAAGACTTCTAGACTTAATCACCAGATTCAGTAGTGTAGCCAGATACAAAGTTAACACTCAAAAATCAGTAGCTTTCCTGTACACAAGTAACAGACTCACTGAGAGAGAATTTAGGGAAAGAATTCCTTTCACAATAACATAAAAAAAGAAATATCTAGGAATCTATCTAATGGAGGAAGTAAAAAACCTCTTCTCTGAAAATATAGCACTCTGAAAAAAGAGATCAAAGAGGATATAAGGAAATGGAAAGACATCCTTGTTCTTGGGTGGGAAGAAATGATACAGTGAAAATAGCCAGAGCTCTGCATATAGAGATATGTTATCATCTTCTGCTTGTATCAGCAAATGAATTTGTGGAAAATTTTGTTCTATTTCCATCTTTTTACATTACCCACTTTTACGTGTCACGGTCTTGAGTAATAAACCGTATTATAATTTTGGTTCGACTTATCAAATAAGATTTATAAAAGTCAAGAGGAGAAAGCTATTTTCTTGTACATTCTCATATTTCTTCTCTCTCCATGTTCTTTCTTCCTTCTTATTGCTCCAATATTCTTTTTTTTTTTTCCTAAATCATTTTCCTTCCGACTGGAAATGTTCCTTTGGTCATTCTTTAAGCATAGGTCTGCTAATGATAAATTCTATCATCTGAGAATGTCTTTATTTCCCATTCATCCTTGAAGGATGGGGTTTCAAGAGATCAGAATATAGTTGTAGAAACTGGAGTTAAGATTTTTTTCGTTTAGTACTTGGAAGAGCCTATGATTTTTTTTCCTTTCTTTTGGCTTCTCTGGATTCAGATAAGATGTTGGTTGCAATTTGTGTTGATTTTCCCTTATAGTTTCTCTTTAGCTAATTCAAGATTATTTGTCTTTAGTTTTTAGAAATTTAATTACGATATATCTTAGCATAAGTTTGCTTGGGATTAATTTATTTGAAGTTTTCGCATCTCGAATCTGTAGATTTATATCTTCTTCCAAAAATTTGCGAAGTTTTCAGCTGGTACCTTTATTAATATTCTTTCAGCTCCACGTTCAGTGATGTCTCTTTTGGTGATGACAGATAGGAATATTAGATCTGGTGCTATAACGTCACAAGTTCCCGAGGATCTGTTAACATTTAAAATCGATTTTCTCTCAGTGTATAAGTTGAATTTCAATGATGTGTCTCTAAATTTACTGATTGTTTTGTCTCTCTTCTCCACTCTCTTGTTCAGTGCATGTATTAAGATGTACATTTTGGTTATTGTATTTTTTTTTTTTTGAGACAGGGTCTCGCTTTGTAGTTCAGGCTGGCCCTCAGCTCAGCCTCAAACTCACATCACAGCAATCCTCCTGCCTCTGCCTCCCGAGTGCTGGGATGACAGGAGTGAGCCACCATGCCCAGCACTGTGGTGTGTGGTACTGATTGCTGCTGGGCGTGAGTCTCCACGCCCAGTATGGTATGTGGATCGAACCTGGGTCCTTGCACTTGCAAGACAGGCACCAGAACCACTGAGCTAACTCCCTGGCCCTATAATGGCTTACTTTTAATCCATTTTGAACATTGTAGGTTATTGTATTAAGAGACTGTGGATCCTGTTAATGCTTTTATTTCTGCCCTCTCCCTATTTAGGTTATTGTGCAGATTCTTCAAGACTGTAGGATTTTACTCCTCTACTATTATTTTGTGGTTGATCTTAAAGATAGGATCTTCCCTTTTGCTTTCCCATTCCTGGCTGCCTTATCTTCAGCTAACACTGTGACACTGTGTCTTCCATTTTGCCATTCTGTACTTTTGGTTAAAGCAAGTCTTCGCTTGTATGAGACCCAGTGGGGGTGATTGTTATTTTTGATTGTAGCAAATGCATTAGGAGGAAATATAGTTTATAGAAAATATGAAGAAGAATCAAATGGAAATTTTAGAACTGAATAAAAGATAGCCAAAATATAAAAACTCAGCACCAAGCGAGGCTTGGTGGCAACACCTGTAATACTGGTACTCTGGAAGGCTGAGGCAGGAAAATTACAAGTTCAAGCCTAGCCTGCACAATTTAGCAAGAACTTTTCTCAAAGTAAAAAATGGGCTATGTATTGTGGTGTAACTCAATGCAACGGCCCAGGGTTCAATCCCTAGTAACACACACACACACACACACACACCCCTCTCAGCAGAGTGAAGAGAGAGGAAAGAATCAGTGAACTTGAAAATAGAATATTACAAATGATCCCTTCTGAATGACAAATGGGAAATAGATTGGAAATGAAGGAGAGACCGACATACTCATAGGAGTATAGCAAAAGCTCCCAGGAAGAAGAAAGAGGATGGGACCAAAAAAGTAGTTGTGGAAGCAATGGCTAAAAATTCTCCTAACTTAAACCTAAATCTATAGATTCAAGTAGCTGAGAGTATTCCCAACTTGATGAACCTAAACCTCTGTAGCTACATCATAATCAAGTCTTGGTCATGAAAAATAGCCAGACAGAAATGACACTATTTATAGGAGAAAGAATTTGAATGATAAGATATTTCTCATTAGAAATCATGCAGGCTGGAAAGAAATGGTATATTTTTCAAGAGCTGAAAGATAAGAATTATCAACCACAAATTCGGTGTTCTGCAAAAGTATTTTTCAGCAATGAAATTTAAGACATGTTAAGACTCAAAAAAAAAAAAAAGATATGCTGATAGAAGATGTACCCCTAAAAATGACTAATAGAATTTAATTAAAGGGAAAAGAAATGAAAGAATATAAAGTTTTAGGAATGAGGAAACAACAAAAATATACGTACATAAAATAATTTTCATTTCTTTTGTTAAACTTTCTTAATTATATTTGACAAGTGAAGCAAAAAATTACATAACATTTTTTGATGTAGATCTTGATGTGTACTACAGGAAATACTTCAGATAATTATATTTTTGGTACTGGGGATTGAACTAGATAATTAGATTTTAAATAGGGTCTGGTAAAAGAACTTAACAGGAGGTAAAGTTTCTCTATTTAACTTGGACTGGTTAAACTTGTGCATTAATAGACTGCTCAGTTATGAATGTATCACGTAACGCCTAGAGCAACCACTAAAAATTTGTTTATGCATGCAACAACTTTCGCAGACCTCAAGGGCATTATGCTGATGAAAAGAGTCATCTGAAAGGTCACATACTATGTGATTCCACTTATAAAACATTCTTAAAATGACACGCTTAGATTGATGGAGAGTAAATTAGTGGCTGCTAAAGGGTAAGGCTGGTGGGATGGAGGGGTATGACTCTCAAGGGGGAGCACGGTGGAGGTCTTTGTGGTGATGGAACAGATCTGTATCTTGATTGCAGTGATGGGTACATGAATCCCCACATGAGATACAATACCATAGAACTATACACACATATTCAACCAGTGGCTATTTCCTGGCTTTCCTATTTTACTGTAGTTAGATGGAATGTGGAGATGCAGCATACACTACTTTGCCCTCTTTGCAACTTCCTAGAAATCTATTTTAAAATTGAAGAGATGTTTAAAAAGAAAAAAAAAGTTCCTATTTATTTGCTGAAAATATTTTGCTTTTATTTTTATTTTCATTTCATCCATCACTTCTTGGCCTTTTGGCTGAAATCAAGTGTATTTCACTTAAAAGAGTTACTTTTTCAAAATGGGATATTTACTGTTTTGGAAATTTGTGACACTGAAAGCTTGGATGGTAGTAGCAAATTAAAAGAGAAGTTTTTTTTTTTCTTCTAAATGTTATCTTTCCATTTGAGTCTCTGTGGTTTTGAGTTGGGGGTTCTTGGTGTCAGGATTTATAGGGGAGAAGGATGTGAGTGTCCCTCCCTTTCTTACTCCTGCGCCAGCAGCCTGCTCCGCGGGGCCACTTCTCAGTGGGAATGCTGAGCGCATCCAAACCCTACTCTGCGGGTCTCACCCACTGGCCTGGCTTCCTCAGCTGGTTGGCTCTCGTCACGGTGACACTGGGATCTGCCGAGTGGGATTCTCCACGTACACGGTAAAGGTTAAGCAGTCCCTGTGACTCTCTTCCTTTTAACCTTGACTAACTGAAGTAAGATTAACAGCAAGATTTTTTTTTCCTTGTGACTATCATGCTTTCTCTTAATTAATCAGAATTTCCGGAAGCTCTATCTGTACAACTAACTAGACTAGATCTCTTTGCAGACGTGGGAATAGAAATTACTCTGGGAACCTTGATTGTGTTACTGATTTGCATAGTGTTAATGATTTGTATGTTAATGGGATGGGGCAGCCAAAGAGCTGCTTGTCAGTAGAACCTGTCTCCTATTTCCAGTTCTGGAGTAAGGCAGGGACAACTTTGTCCCCTTTGTGGGGGTGGGTCTCTTTTTAGTTTCTTTATATTTATATTAATAACTAGAATTAAATTTCAACTATCATTTATTCAAAAGATGACTTTGAGCTCTCCATTACCACAGTAGGTGGTTTTATGAATACCATCTCATTACCACAGATAGCTATTGGGGTTTTTTGGTACAGGGGTTCAAACTCAGGACTTTGAGCTTGCCAGGCAGGCACAGCGCCACTGAGCTACATCCCCAGCCCAGCAATTCTTTATTTAAACTAATAGTTTGGCATTTAAGTATTTCATCATGTTGAAATTATTTTTAAATACCAAATTAAAATTAGAAATTTGAAGAATATTGTCAAAAGCATTTTATATTGCCTGCAAAACACATGAATTTGATACAATAGGATTATCAAATTCACCTTAGGAGGCTTAATAACCTCTCAATGCATACAATGAAGGAAATTCAAGAACCATAGTCAAGAAATTCATCTGTTGAAAAAATTTAGACATAATACAGTAAACTTGACACTGAACATTTTCATGTGTTTGCTTATGTTATACTTGCAGTGTTCATCTTTGGGGAAGTTTTTATTTCAAGAATCATCTGGGGCTGGGGAGTTAGCTCAGTGGTTCCAGCGCCTGTCTTGCAAGCGCAAGGACCCAGGTTCGATCCCCGGTAACCACATACAATACTGATCGTGGAGACTCATGCCCAGCAGCAATCAGTACCACATACCACAGTGCCAGGCCTGGTGGCTCACGCCTGTAATCCCAGCACTCGAGAGGCAGAGGCAGGAGGATTGCTGTGATGTGAGTTGGAGGCTGAGCTCAGGGCCAGCCTGAACTACAAAGCGAAACCCTGTCTCAAAACAAACAAACAAACAAACAAACAAACAAAAAAAGAATCATCCCGGAGGTAGGAATAAAGATGAGATGAATGCGGCCAGAGATTTACCTCAGTGGTTCCGACGTCTGCCTTGCAAGCAATGCATGGGTCCAGGTTTGATTCCTGGTAACCACAAACAATAATAATGGGCATGGAGACTCACACCCAACAGCAATCAGCACCACATACCACAGTGCCAGGCGTGGTAGCTCAAGCCTGTAATCCCAGCACTCGGGAGGCAGAGGCAGGAAGATTGCTGTGAGTTCAAGGCTGAGCTCAGGGCCATCCTGAACTAAAAAGCAAGAAAGACCCTGTCTCAAAAAAGATGGGATGAATGACAGCATAGCCCAAGATCTATGTAGTGGAGAAATAATAAGGAAACCACTACAGTTCACTAAGGCAAAGCAAACATGCTTAGAGATGTATTATTTGTACTATTATCATTATTATGACAGTGTTGAGAGAAGCTCAATTAATTAATAAAAAATAAAAAAATAAATTAATAAAAATTTTCCAAACATAGAAAAAAGATGGAATTTGTAACGGGAGGTGTATTACTGGTTGGCAGATGTAGACAGCCTAGCTGACGAGCTTGTGGTGCTGAACTATTCACTCCACCAGCAGTATTTGAGACACAAAGTGATATCTATATGCATATATCTACTTAGAAGGGTGGAAAAGGGGTAAAATGAGAGCACATAGATGAATGAGATTGTGAAGCAGCGGCGTCCCAAGTTATAGACCAGCTGTCAGACTCCACCCACAATTTGGAGTTCAGTTGGATCTTATTATAAATGCTAATAATGTAACGTGCTCTGCTTGTCTTATAATATATAAGCTTGTAATAGTATACTTATGGATTTGTTTTTATTCAGTAAATCTGCCCTTATGTAGCATGGTTGGCAGCCTCTGCGATGGTCTCCTACAGTCTCTGCTTCATGGTATTCGTGCGTTGGATCCACTCCCCTTAAATATGAGCTGGGCATATTGACCTGAGTGTCAGGAACAGAATGTGGCAGAAGCAGTGGGCCACCACTTCTGAAGTAGTTATAAATAGACCCTGGCTTCCTTTTTAAGGTACTGTCTCTTGGATTGCTTGTTCTGGGCTCTGCTAGTCAATGTGGCCTGCCATAATGAAATACCATAGGCTAGCTGGGTTAAGCAATGGAAGTTTATTTTCCCATAAGTTTTGAAGCTAAAAACCCCAGTCAAGTTGGCCACCAGTTGTTGATGTGTAGCTGATCACCATCTGTTGTGTGTTCACATAACCTCTTCTTTGTGTGCACACTAGGGAAAGAAAGGATAGAGAGAAGAGAGGAAGTGAAGCAGAAAGGGAAAGAGAGGGAGAGAAGAGTGGGAGGGAAGGAGGGAGGAAGAGAATGAATATAAGAATGAACAAGGGGGCCGGAGATTTAGCTCAGTGGATCCGGCCTCTGCCTGGCAAGCACAAAGTCCTGAGTTCAATCCCCAGTAGCCACATACCACAATGCCAGGTGTGGCGGTGGCTCACGCTTGTAATCCCAGCACTCAGGAGGCAGAGGCATGAAGATTGCTAAATTCGAGGCTTGCCTGGGCTACGTAGTGAGCTCAGGGCCAGCCTGAACTACAAAGCAAGACCCTGTCTAAAAAAAAAAAAAAAGAATGACCGAGGTAACATGAACGTATGAGTGCTCTCTGGTGTCTTACAAAGACATTAATATCCTCTCACGTCATGTCAATTAATTCCTTAGAGACCCGTCTCTAAATACAGGCACATTGGGATTAGGTCTTCAGCACAGAAATTTCATAGAAATTTCTTTCTCTCTTTCTTTTTTTTTCTGGTACTGGGGATTGAACTCAGGACCTTGCACTTGTGAGGCAGGCATGGTGCCTCTGAGCTCCATCCCTGGCCCCTCAGTATATACATTTGACGAGTCACAAATAGCCTATAACGTGGTTGTTAGTGAGCTTGGAAGTGGATCTTCTAAGGGCCTTTCAATAGCCAGGCGGTGACCTTTGCAGTGAGTTCGCTACCAGTTGAGCTTTGAGGTATCTGTAATCCCGGCCAACACTTGGATTGTAATGGAGACGTAACACCCGCCCAGCCTCGCTGCTTCTGATCTACCCTGGTTTATCAGAGGAACTATGACATAATAAGCATTGGTTGGTTTCAGTGGCTGAATTTGGGGTAACTTGTTACACAAGAACTAATGTGTAGTGTTTAAAATTTGACTTCAATTCCTCTATCAGAAGCTTCAGAAGTAAGACACATTAAGAAAATGGAACAGAAGACTAGGGCACGTGGAAAAGAATTAGCAACATTCCCTGTATATATAGTCTGCTTGAAAGAATTCATAAGTTCTGTGAATTATCCTCATGGCTCTGATGATTTTATCTGACTCATGGAATGATGTGTTTTGTGGGCGCTACTTCTGCCCCTTGATTTTGCAGACGTGTTCTGAATAGATTGCATGGGAATCTTTTGTTACTATAGGATCTCACCGATGCAATTGTCCTTGAGTGTAATTTTTACAAACTGTCGCCACATGATCTGCAGGGATGGGTGTTTGATAGGCAGTGGGAGGTAGAAGTTGGCAAATGAACCATTTACAATTACTGTGCTGCCCGGCAACTCTCAGATTTCCTGAATACCCGTCATAAGGTTCCGTTTGCCCGAAGCCTCTTCAGGCTGTGGAGTACCCCCTGCTCCATTGGCATGCGGGAGTAGTTACATTCGTAGCCAATTAGCGGGGTGGCACACACTTGGCCAAGAAGCCCCAGTCTCTGTAGACCCGGTATAGAGAGTGAAATTAGCTGAGACAAATACCTGTTAATCCTCCGTTCTTGGCCGGCGTGGAGCGCCTACTGTGCAGCGCTAATAGTTCTGGGAAATCCCAATTCCCAGTGTCAAGAGTTGAACAGACTAAGTCTGTTAAATGAAGAAATTTACAGCACATTAGCTTTGATCAAGAAATTCTAGGTGCAAGTCTCTTAAACAAATGAAGCCTGCTTGGGAATACAGGTCACTCTTTTTCTGGGAAGCTGTTTTTTGAAGGAGTTGATCTTCACTTTCTTTCCCATGCCAGAGCCAGGGGCAGAAAAGTGGCAGTTGAAGTGGCTGGACCTGGGGCAGTAGAAAATGGTCTGATTGAGACATGAGGCGAGAACTGAATGACCGTACCAGAGTTTTGTCCAAGCAAGCTTGGATGGGGTTTTGGAGAAATGGGAAATTTGTGACAAAAATTGCAGGCGGCCTTTTCGGCGTCCAGTGAAGAAGGCTGGTTTATACTTCTATGTGCAAACCGCGCCCTCTGCTGGCTGGTTCAAGTCATGTCGCTGTTCTCCCTCCCTCCTTCCTGAGAAAAACGTGTTGTATGTTCCCATCTAAATTATGTTTTCAGTGGCGTTCTATCAGTCTGTTGCTGTCTATGCAAAGAATGAAGCAAGCAGATTTGCAGTTGTGGCTTGTACCATTACTGCCTGTCACTCAAAGCTCTGCATCGTGGTTCTCCGAGAAGGGATACACTAGACATTTTCAGATTCGTATTTCCTTGGTTGGTTAAGTCTGCAGACATCTAGATTCTTTTCTTTGTAGCGTATCTTTTAATGTGACCTTTGTTCCACTGTGAAAAGCAGAAGAAGTCTCTTAGTACCAGAAGATGCTTTCAATTCAAATGAGCGTTTAATTCTTGCTTACGTGAAACACAGTATATGAGGGAGTTTGACAATTGCAGTCGAACTGTGGCTGAAGGCAGCGAGAAGGAAGAGGAGTAGAATCACAGCCTGGGAGAAGCAGCAGGAGGGTGGGCCGACGAGACCAGGGAAGGGAAGGAGAGGTGATGTTATGCTCACGTGTCACGTTGCCTGCAGTCTGGGAGGAAGGATGATTTACATTTTGACATGTCACTGAAAGGAAACCCAAAGAAGTTGTACACCTAACAATTTGTTAAGAGCTTCTCAGGTATAAAGCACTATCCAATTGTTTTCTTTCCAGAAAAGGAAGAAA
The DNA here is from genome assembly GCA_004026965.1 of Petromus typicus. NCBI lineage: Eukaryota > Metazoa > Chordata > Mammalia > Rodentia > Petromuridae > Petromus > Petromus typicus. Next base: position 22,851 of record PVIR01027132.1, read on the forward strand.
GAAGTATCCATTTCAGGGCAGGCAGAAAAGAAAATATAACCCTGTCCCCTCAGATGGGTTAAGGCTACCACGAGGAGTAGGGGTGGTAGACGGTGCTGTAGAATTTCATTTCTGGAAAGACGCATTGAAAATGTAGCTCAGGACATTTGTGAAAATGAACCTAGAGGGGCCGGGGAGTTAGCTCAGTGGTTCCGGCGCCTGTCTTGCAAGCGCAAGGGCCCGGGTTCGATTCCCCGGTAACCACATAACAATACTGGGTGTGGAGACCCACACCCAGCAGCAACCAGTACCACATACCACAGTGCCAGGCGTGGTGGCTCACGCCTGTAATCCCAGCACTCGGGAGGCAGAGGCAGGAGGAT